>JAAEAF010002698.1:152676-197530 GCA_011037195.1 Triatoma infestans | reverse complement strand
AAAGATGTAGATCATTGCATGTTTAGTTTATATACGAAGTTTCAAGAATATCGGCCGAGCCATTTTTGAGAAAATCGCGAAAAAGTGATAAAATTATTTAGTAAACTGTTAAAACAAACGCACTTCCGGTTATCCGATTTTTTTTTCAAACTCGGAATTTCAACAATATATTTAATTCTAATTAACGTTATTTAGACGACAAAATTGTCTAATAAAAGGAAATAGCAGTTAAGATGAAAACCTAACCCCGCCTCTCCGCCAAAAGTGCCCTTAAATGAATTTTCCCGGAGAAATGTTGCAAATAAAAGTTGTAGCTCCTTGTATGTGTAGTTGATATACCAAGTTTAAAGAAAATCGTCGGAGCCAATTTGAGAAAAAATTGCAAAAACGTAAAAAAAAACAACTAGTAAAGTGGTACTTCCGGTTGAGGAATTTTGACAGACAACGCACGTCAGATCGATCCTATGGTGATACCTAAACTTAATATCAGGTTTCAACTTTCTAAGGTTTTCGTTTTTGAACCATGCTGTGCACATATACTCACTCTCTCGCACACACACACACACACACACACAGACCATTCGCTAAAAACCACTTTTTTGGACTCAGGGAACCTCAAAACGGATATTTCCGGTGAAAACTCGATATCGAAAATTTGGCAAGATTGCAATACTTCCTCTTACAGGGAGTAATAATAATAATAGCCATTTATTGTTTTAATTTAAAAATTGTACATATCTTTTTTTTTTATGCATAATTATAATATATAAACAAATCGGCTTTATGCCGTGGCACCTTTAAAGGTTTGAGTGCTGTTAATAATCTACTTAAATGCTTCAAATAGACAATGAAGTAAAAAAATTAGAAATTATAAAGTTAAATCCCTTTTTCTAAAATTAAATAATTTTTTCTATTTTGTTATTACATATATTTTTATGTTTTGTTTTAATTAAACTAATTTTTATTCTCATTTACTCAAATCGTATTTAGAATTAAATTTCATGTAAACATTTAAATTTCTGATATGTTTTTTTTCTTTTTTTTTTATAACTTTTGCTTATTTCACTTACGATTTCTTTACACTCATTTATTTCATTATCACCCATTTACTTCACACTCATTTATTTTAATATCTTGAATTAGTCCTGATATAGCCGTACTTTCTAAAACACGGTTATCAATCTTTCCCATTCTCTTCTATCTCTAGCTACTCCCATCCAGGTAACTCCCTTTTTCTAATAATTGTTCGAGTTTAATATTTTCTTTTAGTGTTCTGCAATTATATGTGTAAACTAGCTAACCCGGCCACGCTTCGCTATGGCTCAGTCTGATGTTTAGGAAAGTAAACAGAAGTATTACAGTTAACATAGGTTCAGCTAGAAAACACATCATTTAATTTAATACCCTACTTTGCGTTGCTGTTCACTGAAGAAAAAATGTTTTTAACTAAAAGCTTTTCCCACTGTAAAGCTAGTGAATGGACTACATTTTTTGTTTGCCCGTTTTCTGCATAAACATAAAGATCAGATGGTTTACCGACTCTAGAGCATGCGACATATAATTGCCCATGAGAGAAGCATTCGTTTTCTAAATTCAAACCGCACATTGCAAAGTTTGTCCTTGCGCTTTATTGATAGTCATAGCGAACGCAAGACATATTGGAAATTGAAGTCGTTTGAACTCAAACGGCATATCTGTCGGAATTACTGCTACTTCGTGGAAGTAGTACGTCTTCACTTTTATGAGGTCCAATGAGAATTGTTGCTTCAATTAGGTTATTCATCAATTTTTTAAATGCTAATCGTGTACCATTGCATAACTTTGGCTGATTGAGGTTTCGGAGTAGTATAATTGGCACTCCAATTTTCAAATTTAGAATGTGTGGCGGTAATCCGGGAACATCGAGTGAATAAAGAAATTCCGTTGGAAAATTCACTACTTCACTTTGGCCCCTCACGGAGTCAATGGATTTGTACGTCACTGTTTCACCTGCGATTCTGTTTAGAATGATGTTGTTCATATCGAGTACGTCGACATTTTTAGCCGCTAGAATGACTCTTCCGCTTAACCAAGCGTGATTTTGATAATTTGTTTCGAAGCTATGGAATACCTTGTCTACTAATTCTTCTTTTGAATGTACAATGTTGCAGAAATTAGATAGGAAGGTGGATTTGTAAGGCAGTGCCGAGTTCGAGTAATTGTCTTAAAAATATGGCAGCTGTTGGATCGTTTTGAAGTTGAACTCTCATATTCGTTGTTAAATGAATTGGTTTTACTGTGCTCCAAAGAGTTGAATATTTCAAGCAGGCGTGCAATTCATCAGCTGGTGTTGAGCGAGGTATCACTGGAAGCGTTTACCTGAAGTCACCGGATAGTATCACCAATGCTCCACCAAATGGAACCTGATTATTTCGCAAGTCTTTCAATGTATGGTCTAATGCTTCCAATGACTTCTTATAAGCCATTGTACACTCATCCCATACAATGATTTTGCACGCCCGAGGAACCTTTCCCATTCCTGATGTTTTAGAAATGTTATATGTCGGGTTTTCTGTGAAATGCATGTTTAAGTCATGACAGTTTAAGAGCTGAATGGGCTCTACCTCCTTCCATCAACGTAGCAGCAATACCTGAAGAAACAAGTGCTAACGCAATATAGCCGTTTGAACGGATTTTAGCTTGGAATTTCCCGTTTCCGAGGGAACTTCGGAATAGAGGTACTTATAAGAAGTTGGAAGAGTTCAGAGAGTGAGCCACCATCGGGAGTCTGAGTCTGTCAATTTCTGCCAACCTCGCGAATCGCTCGGAGAAGTTCCCGTTTCCGTGGGAACTTCGGAGTAAAAAGTATACGAGGTGTGTAAATTAAGTAATGAGACTGATTTTTTATCTTTTTTTTATTCAAATAAAATTACAATTCAACATTGTCCCCTTCAAAGTAACTACCTTGGGAAGCCACACAACGCTGAAGACGATTCTTCCATTTGTCATAGCAGTGCTGGAACTCGGATACTGGAATAGACTTCAGTTGGTCGGTTACGCTGTTTGAATATTCTCCAATGTTCCAAAATGACGTCCCTTGAGGTGATTTTCAATTTGGGGAACAAAAAAAAGTCACATGGACTCAAGTCGGGTGAATAAGGAGGCTGAGGAGCCACAGGAATGTTATTACTGGCCAAATACTCATTAATAGAAATCGCGGTGTGACACGGAGCATTGTCGTGATCCAACACCCACTTGTTTTTGATGTTTGGTCTCACACGCATGACTCTTTTTTGAAGTCTCTCAAGAACTTCTCGATAAAAATGTTGGTTTACCATTTGGCATTGAGGCACAAATTCTTTGTGAACGATTCCTTGGCTATCAAAAAGCAAATCAGCATGCATTTGATTTTTGACTTGCTCATTCTTGCTTTTTTTGGCCTTGGAGAGGTTGAAGTGTGCCACTGCATGCTCTGACGCTTAGTTTCTGGGTCATACTCAAACACCCAAGACTCGTCTCCTATAATAACACGTTCCAAAAAATTGGGATCGTTTTCAATTGCTCCCAAAAAGTCAAGGCTCCTTTCCTTTCTGATGTTTTTTTGCTCTTGTGAAAGATTTTTCGGAACCATTTTTGCACAAATTTTTCTCATCCCCAATTCATTAGTCAAAATTTGATGAACGGTTGTGTGAGTCAAATTCAACTCTTCGCCGATCATTCGGACTGTCAAACGACGATCTGAACGCACGAGATCGCGGATTCTGCCAACATTTTTGTCGGTTCTTGAAGATGAAGGCCTTCCGCTGCGAGCTCGTCTTCAATTGATTCCCTTCCTTCTGCAAACGACTTAAACCACTTAAAAGCCTGTGCTCTCGACAAAACATTGTCTCCATAGGCCTGGCACAGTTTTTCAAACGTTTCCGTTGCACTGTGCCCAAGTCTGAAGCAAAACCTGATAGCACAACGTTGTTCGTAATTGATGTCACTCATTTTTAAAACGCACTGAAAAAACCTTGCTCCAAAAAAAGTCACTACGGACAGTGCAACAACTCTAGCATTTTCAAATTTGCACTGGACGTGTATCAGATGTTTACTTGCCCTACCACGCATGCGCCGCGTCTCCAGTGTTTGGCCGATATTACTTAATTTACACACCTAGTATATAAACACTCTTATATAGAAATGGAACGTTGTGTAAAAATTTCAAGTCAATCCATTGACTACTTTTCGAGTTTTGTGGCCACAAACATACGGATGCTGAATTGTTATATATATAGATAGTAATTTCGTTACATTTTCTTTTTTTATTGAAATTAAATTCTCTGGGTTACTTGTCTAGTTGTTTACCATCGTCTAATTGCTATTTTTGTGTGTTCAAGTCTATCCCCCGCATCATCCTGTTTCAATGTGGGTGTTTTTTCTTTCTCCTTCAAACATTTTTCCTCCTCTTCCCAGTTATACCGTTTATTGTCAACAAACAGGGTGTCATTTCTTATAATTTTTTTTTATTATTATCTTTTTGGAGCATTTCCTGTCTGCAGCGGAAGAGCATTCTTCGTTTGCGTCTTATAGTAAATGTATAGTCTTTATTAATGTAGACTTGGGTTCCCTTTAGTTTTTTGCTATTTTCCCAACTATTTGATTATTACAAAATGTAACCCTGTGTAGATAAGTTTCTTTATTTGAAATTTTTATTTTTATTACTCTGTGTATTTCATCAGGTAGTATTTCAACGCCCAAATTATCATGACAGAATTGGGATATAAGCTTTCTTCCTGTCTCATTTGAATCGTTTAATCCTATAAATACCAAGTTATTTTTTCAGTGAATGTGTTCCAAATATTCAATTCTTTGCTCTAAATTTTTGTTGTTCTCTTGCAGTTTATCAACACTTCAGAATTTAGGGAATCAGGGAACACGCTTCAGGGATTTATTTTCTTCTAGTAATCTTTCAATATAGGATTTTAAATCGTCTTTACTGGCAAGTTTTTTAAATTTTGTGTCAAGTTTTGAGTCTAGTAATAAATTTTTTGTCGACTTTTTTTTTTTAAATTTATTTTTGGTTTGTATTCTAGTTTATATTTTTCTTATAATAATTCAGAAATTTATGGATAGGTTATTTTTAAATAATATGCTAGGCATTAAGTAAATTAAACTCTTCCATTAAGTAGTTATACATTTTATTTTTATTTTTGTATCAATTAAATTCATATAGATTTGAAAGTAAAATCTATTTTTAGGCGTATTATTATTTTATATCCCTCTCTATTGTTATTTATATAACTGTATAAGATTCTCTACACAAAAACAGTTGCTCCAACAACAAAAGGTTCAATAAATATGTGACTGATTTCAACATAAACAAATCATAAGTTTTATTGTGACGTACCCTGTGACGTATGTAGTCTTTTATTTAAAACTAGACAGTAGCATCCCCACTCCACAACACGTCAGATTATTCATATTACATACCTGAAAATGCAATCCAATTGTAAATTTTAATTTAAGTAATTTTGGACAAACTGTTCGGTAAAATTCATTAAAATATTTCACTGATTTCAAAGACACTATCAGCTTAGTCTATACAAATTTTCAGCACTTTATCACACTTTTAACCATCCGAATATTTCAATTTTCTACCACACGATGTGCACTGTTCCACAGTCTAACTAGCACTCCCCTTACTAGGGAGTAAGAGAAAGTAAAATATCTAGTTTAAAACACTCCAACAACTTTCTCTTACTTCAGTTTTCAAAATTGTAATTGACAAATTTTATAGTGTTTGTACCAAATTTATTTGATGAAATCCGTTGGAGTTTGTCGGAAACGGAAAAATCTGTTCAGTAAAAGCGCACTTCCGGTTTACTAATTTTCTTGAAACTCGGAATTATGGACATCTATTAATTTCTAATTAATTTCGTTTCGATGGCAGAATTGTATAATCAACTTATGGATAGCACTTCAGAGAAAACATAACCCCACCCCTCTCCTAGAAGCCCCCTAAAATGACTTCACCAGAAGAAATGTTTCAATAAAAATTATAGCTTTTTATATGTGTAGTTCACATTCCAAGTTTGAAGAAAATAATTGGAGTCGTTTCAGAGAAAATACTTTTCTGTAAAAACGAACTTCCGGTCATCCGATTCACTTCGAACTCGGAATTAAAAAAAAAAAAATTAATTCTAATTAATATGATTTATGCGACAGAATTATATAGTAAACTAAATTAGCATTTTAGAGAAAAACCTAATCCCACACCTCCCCCAAAAGCGTCCTTAAATGAATTTTCCCAGAGAAATATTTTAAATAAAAGTTGCAGATTTTTGTATATGTAGTTGATATACTAAGTTTGAAAAAAAAACTTCGAAGCTATTTTTGAGGAAATCGCAAGAAAGTGAAAAAAATCATTCTGTAAAGTGGTACTTCCGGTTGAAGAATTTTTACAGATGACCTTGTGGCGGGTCCCATGGTAATGCCTAAACGGAATATCAAGTTTGAACTTTCTACTATTTTTCGTTTTTGAGCTATGCTGTTCACATTCACATGCACATTCACACAGATATACACACACACAGAGAGACCATTTTCTAAAAACCACTTTATTTGACTTGGGTACCCGTAAACGAATATTTCCGATGAAAACTCGGTATCGAAAATTTTACAGCGCCAAGAGAAAAGTAATAAAGAAATATTTTGGAACGTTCAAGTTTAGCGTTCGTTTGGGTTGTCATTTAAAAACACTCTAAGTTCAATTCAAGAAACAATTCGAGAAACATAATTTATTTGAAATGTTATCTAAAACTTGTTTATCATTGAACTTGATTTGATTCATACATAAATTATTTGATTTGAATTATTTGATCTTAAGTTAAAAAAAACAAAAAAAACAAGCTGCATACAAAGTATCTCAGTTGAAATATTTCAAGTATAGAAATAAGAGACAAAATTGGAGTGAGCGTCATTTTTTTCGTTTATACTCTGCAGGAAACATATGATGTCATTGTCTCCGTTAATAACCACTTCCGGTCTATTCTTGTATATATGTTCTTTTTTTTTTTCTATTTGAGTTCATAGTAGCTAGGCTAAAAGAGGGTGCTACTCGATAAACTATGAATAATTGACAATCCTCTGTCCAAGTGCATATATAATAGCTATTTACCATACGGACTACATATTACACGTAGCGTGAAAAAAAATTGCATTAATACGTATAGATTTCTGGTTTTGAAAGTGAATTTTATTCATTTATCAGAGACCCCTTTAAATGAGAAATGAGAATAACTGAATTGGTTTGAATTTTTAAATTTGATTTTTACGCTGACCATATGGTGAACTATTATTATTATTATTATTATTATTATTATTTAAAATTGAATCTTCCTTTTACCATCATTTTAAGTCATCTCATTTACTTGTTGCTAAAGCAAGCGTACCATAGTTGTAAATTTTCTGATAAATAACAAAAAAACTTGATCCATTAAAAAACAGATGTTCTAGCAGGTCTCAAAAGGCCAAGAAGGGGTTACGGCTGCTCTGGAAATTTAATATCGATGAAACGCTCTTCTATATAATATGTGTAGTATACAAATTAAGTAGTGAACATCCTACGATTTTCGATTTTAGGATATAATCCCAAACACTCTCTCTCACTCTCTCTCTCTCTCAATCTCTCAGTAAAATAACTGGCCCTAAAAGACATTGGCATTTTACTTCTGTAAAATATGAAAGTACGGCTGCCAAGGTAATGTGATCGGAGAGGCGGAGTAGTCACCAAAAGTACATAGTGCTGCGATCTAGGGAAAGTCAATTGTAATATGTTGGGGTTTTAGTTAGAATCTTTTAAAAAATAGGCAATGAATTAATTTACTTATTGTGGTTTACAAAATGAGTTCTTTTTATTATTTTTTTTTTTAAAGAATAATAGAATAATGAGATAATTCAAATCAAATCAAATCAAACTTTATCTGCTATAAGGTTACAAATGAGCCTGTTAAGCAAGTGAGTTGGCTTTTCAAACTGGACATACACTGAATAAATATAATCGAATTCTAACTGCATTCCAAAAATTATAACTAATTAACTAAAATAAATTCCTTGTAGCAAATTACACTAATTACAATTACAGAAATTACAATAATAGTGATAATATTAATTTACATTATCAAAATGATTCAAGAAAAGGAAAGATGAAAATTAAGTAAATAATGAAGAGGAAACAAAAAACAAAACAAATAAGACAAAACCCTTACTTCTAAATAAATAGAATTATTACTACAACAGAAATTCACTCTAAAATAAGAGATAGAGAGCAGTATATGTAAGTTATGAAATGAAAGTAATAATGATATCAACTGTACATAATAATTGATTAATTGGAGCACAAATATATTCGACAATTAGATGAGGTGGTTAAAAAAAAAAAAAAAGAGACAAAGAGAAAAACAAAAACAAAAAAATGCTATCATTAGTTACAGCTTACTACTAGATATAGAAATATAAGGTAAACTGACAAAAAGTACAAAAATAGAAATAATATTTTACAGTTACCTTTGATATTACAAATTTAAAATAAATTCTCTCAATCTCAATGCCTTGGAAATATAAAAATATATATTTTTCAATTTACACACCGAATCAATTACTAATAACTTCTCGAATTCATGCTGTAACTCAATCTCATTAGATAAGTAGGAGCTTAAATATCTAGCACGAAAATAATTGTACAATGAGCACATGAGCATAAAATGTAAGAGGTCATCTGAGCTTTTGAGACAGAGAGGGCAACCACCCTTCGGATTGAACCGACTTACTAAGCCCTTCACAGAAATACTTCTTTTGGACATGACTCTCAGTTGACACAAAGCTCTAGTAAATTCAATAGGACATCTTAAATATAAATAAGACTCGCCTTGACCCAGTGTGCTAATATTGCGATAGTAATTATTAAAATTAGAAGAAATAGCATTGTCAACATCCATGCTTAATAGATGATTAGTCATTTTTGTTAACAAATTATTAATATTACATTTTAAGTAAGCTAGTTTTGAGAGAACCAGACATCCTGGGCACCTATTGAAAACAAAATCTCTCTTAACTGATAGGTCCAATTAAAGGAAATCTTTTTATTGTCCACTTTCTCTAATAGGGCGTCATAACATACTCGAGGGAGTCTAAATGAAGGCATTTCCAATAACTTCAACCACCACTTCAACATGCGTTTGAAGATCCTACAGTAAAGATGTACAACGCCTGTCTTTAATCGTACATATCAATCTAGGGTATTAATAGGTACTTTTAGTAAAATTTTAAATGTGCACGTTCGACAATCTCCGAATAGCAGGGCCCCCATATCTCCAAAGTATAAAGAAGAACAGTACTAACAAGTGAGTTAAATAAGTGCATTTTTGCATTCCAGGAGTCACATTTAGAACTGTTCAAAATGTTCAAAATGGAGGGAATGGCAGTGGAGCCTTTTGAGTTGAAATGCTTGGCAGCTATAAGAAACTTTGCCGAGGATTTAAAGGGAACTCCCAAATACAAAAAAGAATTTGTAACAGATATCTTATTATTGTTATAATAGAACCCTTTAAGTAAGGGGAGTTTTCCTTTGTGAAAAGGAACTACCACTGTTTTATTAATATTGACCTGCAAACAATTGGCGTCACAATATTGTCTTAATAGCTGCAGCTTAAATTGAGCATCACTCCATGAATAACATATCAGAGCCAAATCGTCAGCGTACAAAAGCATAGTCAGATCTACAAGTCCTTTTATATTAATACCCTTTGCACCATTTTGTCTAAAATAATTATTAATATTGGATAAAAATAAATTGAATAAAATGGGGCTTAATCGCTCACCCTGGAGAACTCCCTTATTAATTTTTATTTTGCCAGATTGATTAAAACCCATATCAATTAATATATAAGCTTTGTCATATAAATGTTTTAGAACACGTATAAATTTAGGGCTGACTCCGATATCATACAATTTCTGCCAAAGTAGGGCGTGAGACAAAGAGTCGAATGCCCGAGCAAAATCGACGAATATGACAAACACTCGCCTACCCTTGAGCCTCAATTGGAGTTTTATAGCTGAAGACAGGGTGAAAATGGCATCTACGCAACCCCTTCCACAATGAAACCCACATTGTTCTTCGGGAATAAGAGAGTGTTGCTCAGCCCAGGCCGACAATCTAGTGCACAGTACTTGAGTAAATATTTTTACAATCGAGTTGACTAAAGCAATGCCGCGATAATTTAAGGGGTCATTAGGGTCATCTTTTTTAAAAAGCATACGCATTTTCACGAAGCCCCACGAATCGGGAATCATTTCATTATTCCATATTTGGTTGAAGAGGTTATGCAAATAATGCAGCCATTCAGGGGGTAGAAACTTGAATGCCTCATTAGGGATCATATCGAGACCCGGAGCCTTTCCTTTGCCACTCTGAAAATACTATTTTGAATTTCATCCATCGTAAAATCAGGATCTAATACAGAATCAAAAACACCAAAAAAGGATACAATATTAATTGGAGATGGGGAAAAAATACGTTTATAGAATGACTCCCAAGCCTGGACAGTAATTATCATATCATATTTCTCTTCTTCGCTCAGCAGAAACAGCGAAACAGCGTTCCAAAACTCAGACGAATTTTTAATATTATTAAATTCATCTTTAATTCGATTTTTATACGCTTTTTTACTGCTTTGGAGAAATTTCAAATACTCCCTTTTAACTTTAAGATAGATTCACAACTTGTTTTTATTATTAAACTTTTTATAAAGTTTATATGCCTTCCGAACTTTAGCCTTTAACTGCCCACATTGAGCCGTGAACCAAGGTTGTTTATATTTCATGGCGCTTCTTACCTTATTAGAGCAAGCATTCTTGGAATAAATAATTTTTGATTCATAAAGTGTGTTAAATATAGTGTTAATAAAGTTATTAGACAAGTTATTAATATTATCATTATTATAATACACATTAAAGGACGCTGAGATATTGGTTTTGAAAACGTACCAAGTAATGGGTCTCTACTATTTAAACAGAGGGTTGGTTTTGAGTGAAAATTATCAGGGTAAGAATGTGAGAAGGTTGACTCTATGTTGAGATGTAGTACCGCTAAATTATGATGAGAAAAGCTAAAGACATTTATCAACTAAAAGTCACTACACAATGGGAGAGCAGAATGATTAATCCAGATAAAATCAATTACACTAACACCATTTGGGCCAATATAAGAGAAATTACCCTGTGCATCCCCCAGGCTTCTTCCGTTACATACAATAAATCCATTACTTTCCATTATTTCAACTAATAATTGACCTTTCCTATCCACTCTCTCATCCATCGATTCTCTTTGAGAATTAAACAGAGAATCCTCAAATATTTCATCCTCCATAACATTTAATTTCCCGATTTTCGCGTTAAAATCGCCACCTATGATGGTATTAGTATGTCCAAAATCTAGCAAATTATTTTCCAATACACAATTAAAAGCACTAATAATAGAATCTGAATTAAGATCCGGCCGCCAGTAATTAGCATATACGAGTAAAGATTCATTCCCAAAATTTATATAAAAAGAAATCCAATACTCCGACAAATTAATTAAACTTACATTATCTTTGTATTTAGGTTTAATTAAAACAGCAATTCCCCCACTAGCCCTACCTTTAGAATATTTTTTAATTGCTTTACGATGAAATACTACATAATCAGAAAAAAAGTAGGTAAAAATATTTTATCATCAGACACCCAAGTTTCTAACAGACAAACAACATCCATATTTAATAGTAACTTAATTTCATCTGCTTGAAGGTTATATAACGAATTCAGAAATAAATATTTCTTAAACATTCAGCTTGGTTTGCTTGACTAAAAAAGAATCTATTCTAGAAATCTGAGAAGCCATTTCCATATTCTTTACTTTTCGTTTCTTAGATAAACCTGACAGTCTGGAAGAAGTTCTGCTCAAAGAAGAGTCTGTGTCCAAATCATCATAATCGGATACCTCAAGTTCGGGGTTTCTATTTTCCTTACCCATTAATTTCTGGAGATCATTCACACACTTGATTTTCAGAATAGGGGACTCATTAGTAATACGAATTTTAATATTATGGCTATTAAACCAAACATATTTTATATGATTTGAACGTTGCAATGTTTTGGCTTCCTTAAATATTTTGTACTTAAAGGGGGACATCATTTCATTGATGTAAATAAGATAATTCTCGTTTGAGTTGAAAAGCTTAGCGTTCAAGTTTATTTTCTCTTTTCTTGAACAAAAATTCTTTTTTATCTGATTCTTTTGAAAACTTTACAATAATAGGCGGGGGATAATTATTTCGCATATTTTGAGGATTAAATTTAACTCTGTAACAGTTAACAAATTTATCAACTCTATACTCGAAATTAATAGCTTTACAAATCACTTCCAATACATTGAAGATATTTTCCCCTTCAGTATATGGGGTATTAGTTATTCGTAAACCATTAAACTGAGAAAATTGTACAGTATCTTGTAAGGTGAAATTTAACGCAGTAATCTCTTTTTGAAGCTTATTATTTTCTTTGTTCAAACGACTGTTTTCTATTACACAGAGAACAATTTTATTCTCTAAATTAGAGGTAACTGATTTAAATTCTTCCTTAAACAATTTAATTTCAGTTTTAATTTCATTTGACATCTTTTCAAGTTTAGAGAATAACATACTCACAAAGTCATTATCCATTGTCTCTCCTTTTTTTTCAACATTATCACTGATACCACCACTCATGGCCATGCTGGCTTCAAACGAACACTCAGTAATTCGTTAATTACGAAAAAACAGATCCTAATCTATATTTTAATTCACCACTGTGCACCTCAAATAAAACTATATAAAGTGATGTAAAATTCAAGTTTTTTAATCAAACTAAAACCTCAAAAATTAACATCTGAATGCACAGTACAAAACATATATGTTTACAGTACAAGTACTAGAGTCCAACTCCTATAATTAGATAATTATGGAATAAAATAAACCCTTTGTTACAAATGATAAAAGATTGAAAATCAAATTACTTCTAATCTAAACTTTTTAATTATATATAATAAAGATATGTAAGAATTTATTTATTTGTTAACTAAAATTATTATTATAATAATATTTATTATTAATAATAATAATTAATTAATAATTAATATAATAATAATTATTTATTTCTAGATCAGAGCAACAAGTTTAGCACCTTCATCGCTAATTTTAAAGGTAAGTCATTTAAAATATTTAAATTTTTTATGTTTCAAAAAATAACTGCTATTTTGTGAACTTCTTTATACATAATTTCTAATCGGGAACAGGTTTTTAAATAAAGGTTATTTTATGAGGTCGGTTATCTGACTGCAATTTTAGTGGGTTTATGGTCAGGTTTTAAGAGTACAAGATCCAGTTCTGTCTGTTTAATTAGATTTAGGAAGAGCTTTAAGCTTTTGTTATACTGCCCTGATGAGCCAAACTCACCCTTCACCCTTTTACAATGTGTACCCGGCAAAGACAAAGGACTGTCTTCAGCCTAGCCCATACATTGAGTGTCTCATGCCGCCACAGTAAAAATGTGCTGGAAGCAATTTTGCGTTAAATCAAGGTGATTTACTATTAATAAATAAACTATTAATAAAGTTATTTGGATATAATTGACTAGGAATTTCCAACCATCAATCTGAAACGTTTACACTTTTGTAAAAGAGCTCAAGTTCGAAGTGTGTTCTTAGGCCTATCCACACCTAGTTGCCCTGAGATTCCCAAACGAGAAGACTCGTCTTTAAACATTGAATATGGTTTCACATCTTAATCTTTAGATCCAACAATTTCTCAGTGGACGGGATGTTTTATTGGAATATTTGTCGATGCTAGTTATGGTGATCCAATCGTATGCAGATTTTTCATAATTGGCTAATACTTTCTTGATACTTTATAGTTTCATTCACCTTTGTGAATTCTGCTTAAGTCCATTTAGTATTTCGTTTAATAGGATATCCTTTCAAGTCATTCATTGTAAAGATTGGAAATTTACTTGCTTTATGGAAAATAAAGATTAATTTCTAAAAATTAGAAAACACCTTAGAAAATCCAATATTATCGTCAAATGTAATAATTTTCAAAAACTGCTCAAATTAGTCTTTAAATAAAATCTTTTGATAATCTGTTAACAATGTGTTAGACAGCAACCTTTTGAAGACTTATTACTGAATATTGTGAAGAATACTTACTGAAAGTCCTTACTGAATTAAATTTAAAAATGATTTGTAAACCAAATATGCCCCATGGCTAAAAGGATGTAATCTATAGTATTTTACTTCTTTGATTTTTTTTCTTCTTTTCACTTTCTTTTCTTTTTTTTTTTTGAGAGCATTTTTACTGGGATCGGAAAATGTTCGAAATTAAGTTGTTTTTTTCACTGGACATATTTGTTAAGAGGGTCGGCTGAATAAGAAACAAAACTGTTTAAAGTGAATGTTCTGTATGTGTTTATATATATATATCGACGTGTTTTGGCAAAAGGTCGTAACCCCTTTTTTTGAAAATGAGGTTATGATTGCATTGGACTCTCTATACTTCCAAGTATGTTTTGGCAAAGTATCGTAAGCCACAGTGGACTGTGAATCATTTAATTAAAAGCTATTGATTTGGCGTAACCAACACAAAACTAAACTCCAATTCAGGCAAACGGTCGTAAACCACATCTATTATATGCTTGTTCTCTTATAGCAACACTGAAGAAGACTTGGTGAAGAGTCGTAAACCACCACTGATATGGTATACGTCTTTTTGGCTGTTGGAATGATACAAATTACTTGACAATATCCAGTTGTTTAGAGTTCCTTTCATTGTTGATATTAATAAAATAACGAGTTAGAATGTTTCTATAGGTTACAGAAGTTCCCTTCTGTTAGAATGGTTCTATAGGTAGACAGTTTGAAAGTTCAGATTATTTCAAGTACTTAAAAGTAATTAATCAACAGCAGAGGTAAAGTGCTTCTTCTTCTCTTTTTTGTAATCATAATGAATAAATTACGAACGCAATTAATCATAGCATGTTTCTTCCATATAGTACAAAATGTTTTCAAGAGGAAAAAGAATGGTGGAGATGGTCAATGGAAAGAAACCTATCATTATTGCTGATTTGGACCTTCCCGTCATTTCTTCCAGTGATTTAGAACGAATTATGAATGAACAATGTATCCCAATTATTTAGGAAATACGACCACCAAAGTGTCCAAAACAAACCAGTTACAAAGACAATTGTTTCTATAATGCAATGTGAACTTTTATGAAAATGACAGAAAACAGATCTGTTTTGCTATCTGGGAAATAGAAGATTATAGAAGTCAAAATAATTTTATTATATACAATGTTGATAAGGTGTTAAAAAAAAAGGAAATACACAAAAAACGACTCAAGTCATAGAGCAAATACTTTAGAGTATCACTTACGCATGAACAATGAAAAAACAAGGGCGCAAGGTATTTTTCTTGTCAACACTAGACATTTCTGAAAAGAAGTATTTAATGCTCTGCAGAAAGTAATAGAAGCAGGCAGTCCCATTGAAGATAAAAGGGGAAAACATGTTCCAGCGAACAAGACAAATGAAAATATAACAGCAGCAGCAGACTTCATTAGCAATTTGCCAGCAGTACCTTCCCACTATTGTAGAGCAAGTACATCCAGAAGATACCTCCCCACAGAAATTGGCGATCTTTCAAAGCTATACAAACTATACGCTAAACACTGTCAAAGGAACAAATCTCAGCCAGCTGGAGAGAAAGTGTTTAAAGACATTTTCCGAAACAAATTTCCACCTTCCGAAAAAAGACAAATGTGTTATGTGCGAAAATACCCCTTTGTCAGAGAGAAATAAAGAAATGGTTGAGAAGATACAAGATCATCACAAAGAAAAAGAAACAATTAAGAATGTCTTCAAGTTGGATCAAGCTAAGTCAATACCGATGGGCAGTTGTGTGCAACGTTCGATCTCCAGAAAGTCTTGAATACACCACATGGAAAAAATAACATGTTATTGTATTACAGCCGTAAGTAGTCATACCTTAGTTCACTGTTTATGAGAACGGGACAAAAACCACTAACTGCTATCTCTGGTGTGAGTGTGACGGTAGAAGAGGGGCAAATGAGATTTGCAGCATCTTATCGCACTATGTGAAAGTGGTAGATGAACGTAATAATGTTAAGACTCTGTTTCTGTACTGTGACTCTTACCCAGGACAAAACAAAAACAGGCAGGTAAATATCTATGTTCTATTCAACTTTACAGACAACTTCTAATATTGAAAAGATAATACTAACATTTCTTCTCCTTGAGCATACCATGATGCCTGTAGACTCTGTACATGCTACTGTCGAGCATGAAGTTAGAAATAACAGTATTGGGACCGTCAGAGTGGGCTACAATCATTACAAATTGTAGGACCACGTCTGAACCATAAGAGGTCATTGTCCTTAGTCATAAAAATTGCTATAACTGGAAGGCTATACAAAACAAACTGCTGCCTCAAAACAAAAATATTACAACTGCGAGAGAACCACTGCGTTTCAAGAATATAAGAAGATTTGATTTCACATTGCTTTCTTCTATGATTTAGAGGAAAACTCAACTAAAAACGAAATAAACATGAGGAAAAAGAGACGGCACTCTTCACAGATAAAACCGCTAACTGTTCAACGACCACTGTATAAATCAAGACTGGAGTTGGCCGAGCCTAAATTTAAGGATCTTCAAAACCTGTGTAAGAAGAACATCATCCCACAAAGATACCATGAAGAATATCTCTCAATGCCACACAAGTCATATATTCCTGACATTCTTTTAGAAACTAACGAAAAGACATGGAGGGGTCTAGATGAACTTTGGAAGAACTCCAATAATTTCTTCCTTTTTTTTACTAACGATAAACTTTTTTATTTCCTTTATTTCTGTTATCTTCATACATCTTTGTTGCCATAAGTAACGCTTACTTGATTGTGAAATTAAAAAATAAAAATACAAATTGAAAAATGACAAATGTCTCATATGTGATTATTTTATCCCTTGCTGCAAAGGAAACATGTCACGGCAAAAGGTCTAAACCACAAATCAAACATTATTTAAGGTTTTTACAAGTTCACGCCTTAATTATGTGCCAGACATGTACATTTTTGGAAAGTTTTAACACTAATACATCCTTGCAGTAAACTAGGAAAACAAAAAGTCACATACATAAGTACAGTCATCCGATAAACTAGCGAAAGAAGTTGTTTTGCCTCTCCTGTAAACTTGTACTGATGTGGCTTACGACGTTTTGCCAAAACACCGTCGATGTATATATGTGTGTGCGTGTGTATGTGTGAACAAATTCATTTTCCGTATAATTATCGTCAATTTAACCGACATTAAAATTTCAATCAGAATCCGGTCAGAACTGCGACTATACTGATTTTTTTTCCCCCCATTTTTTTCGCAGTTCATGTTATCAGCTTTTTAATAAATTACAGTTAACGTCATCATTAATGAAGCTCGCAATTACAACTTCATAGCAAAGGGAATTGTGCTAGCATTAATAAAAAAAACCTGCCTAATAATTTTATTTAAAAGAAGAGGACAATTAGCATTGAATAGTTGTGATTTTAAAACTGTTTATTTTTTGTTTTTTTATATTGCTCAAAACGATGTTTTGACAGAATCTTTCTTAATTTTACATTTTGTATTAATTGGTGAGCAAACAGCATCTTTTATATTGCACCAATAATGAGATGCTAATAACTATAATAAAAACTGTCCCAAACAGAGGACTTATTCAATAAAATAAGCATACACTTTTTAAAATAAGAAGTAACCTCAACTGACATAAACACAGAATCATTAACACTGAAAATATCAATATAAATACCAAACGATTAAAAAAAGAAACAAAATATAAAAAACAAAATTAATGTCCAAGCTCCATACAGATATCTATTTCAGAACCTTCGGGTCAGCTAGTACTGGTGGAATTTTTGGAATGCCTCTTCCAAAATTTCTTCACTTCATCATGTCCCTGTTTGGTTACTACTATTGTTCTTTTCTTGTCCGACTGCCATATGACAACACCAAGTTCTGTGGCATAATCTTTCAGTACGGCATAATCCGAATGTGACAGAAACTGGGAATATAATACACCCTCGTTAAATGTGAATCTATCACGTTCTTTTTCCCATAATTTTATCTGATCGGTCACGGTTGGCGGTAGTATTGGTGGTCCTCTGGCGATTAGCCGAGGATGGGCGTGATTCTGTAGAAATCCTATAATCTGTTCAGCGGTGATGCCACTCTTCAAAGCCATACACACTGAATCACGTGTCAGCGTGCCGACACACATGTTTGGAAATCTGTATAACATTTCTGTGAATAATCCTACCAAAGCCACTTTAAGATTAGAATCTGTATAAGCGTAAACTCTGTAATTTGATTCAACGATTATATATCCTTCTTTAGATCCAGGAGAAACGGCATTCTTTCCTGCTGTCAGATTTAAGGCCAATCTGGTGGGATAGAACTTACCACCTTTTCTTTTTCTTTGGTAAACAAGGCCGAATTCTCGCAGGTGTTGAAGAAAAGTTAAAAGACCTTCACTCATGCCATCTGTACTGTAATCTTTACCTAAAATCGTGAAACTAAGCTGAAATAGGAATGCCAAGCACTGTACAAGATCCAGCCCTCGTGATTCCACAGTGTCAAGGTACTGAAGCATAAAATACCATACCTGGGCAGGTGTATCCAACAACAAGAATTGGAAACCCTCTCTGGTGATTACTGGACTGCCATCATCTTCATCTCTCGCCATAAGCCCAGCATGCAGAAGTATGCGCACTGCGTCAGCTGATATTCCCTCTTGTTGATTGGAACCAACCATATAATGTATTACACATTCCCATCTTTCCATAGCATATTTATCCAAATAATCTATATCACGAGCTTTGGTATCCACTTCGAGATTTGCTCGAGTACCCCATGTCTTTCCACCGCCAAGCATAGCAATTTTAAAATTCTTTTTAAAAACAGGGTTGAGCACCCAGGCCAGAAGTCCACCTGGGATAGATTCTTCATGCCATACATGCAAATCACAAAGCACTTTCACAACATCTGCATGCTCTTTAGCATATCCTTGTGCAATCCATGAAGCGATAACCGCTTGTGGCACAGGCTGTTCAACATATAAGATTCTTATTACGTAATGCTTTGCAATACTAGGAAGATCCCTGTACACAGCTAAACATATAACTGGAAAAGTGTACAACTTATCTAGAGTGGAACTTTGTAATGTCTTCAAATATTCATACAAATTTGAGCAACGCAATGTCTTTGTCTTTGCAGTTTCACTATCTTTATCCTTCATTTCTTTTTTCTTTTTTTTTAATGTATTTTAAGTAATACTTGCGAATATCATTTGATGTTTCCTTTTGTGAAAAAAATTGAGCTTAATTTAATGACTTTCTTTTATGTTCTTATGAACTATAAAACCACCTGATGGCATCAACAAAAAGCTCATTCTGTATCCACTATTCCAAAACCTAGCCTATACAGAATAATGCGGCCAAAGAAATCTGTTGATTCACAAAAGACCAAAGTAACCGGTTCAGAGGCTCTGACCGCAGCGGGAGGCAACAATGAAATTTCTTGAATAGCGTTCGTGTTTTCTGGTGTAAAAGTTCGCACAATTTTATTGCCAACTTCGATTTCACAGTTGGATCCTGCAAAACCACCTTGGAATTGAAGTACTATGCTTTCTAAAAGAATATCCTTCTTGAAACTAACTCGTATCCATTGAGGGCTACCCTAGAAAACATAAATAAGAATAAATCTCAAGTAAAACTGAATTTTTATCATGATTATTTTGAAACGTTAACTAATATTAAACTTAAATCAATGTTACATATTGTTACTGCTTCCAGTAATCCATCTAATCTTATAAACTCATTAATGTCCAGTTTCCTTAATAAATCTTTTTTCGAAATAAACATTTAAAAAGATATTTATTTATAAACGTGATATTTCACCATCTAACCTCATCTGAACTCCAACATGTTTCTTCGTTACCATCAAATAAATTCTTTTTTCCATATTTTTTTACATCTTTTTGCAAGACGGAACTAACTCTGAAATATATAAGAATACCATATATATTTATAAATATATATATGCAGTTCTATAAAAATTATGAAAAACTAGCAGCTTTAAAAATACTTACGAATACTTTTCTATAACATTTTCCATAAATAACAGTTGCTCATTAATGGTTGTGTAGAGAAAATTAATTAAGCCTAATTCTGTGGGAAACTGTAATAAATTTCAATTAAATACTACGGAATCTTTCTTTAGTGTTCACTTCACAACACAAGATAACTTGAATTTATGAAAGCGAGCAGAGGTTATATATTTATAAGGTTATCTAAAGTTTACACTTCGAGCGTTCGAGCAGTACCTTCATGTTTCTGAGGGGTGGGTTATGAATTGTCATTTTGCAAAAGATATTATTTTCTTAATATCATTTCAACCATCTGAAATAGAAAATGCAGTAAATTGAGCCAGTATTAATATATGTTTAGCTTTAAAAAGAATGCATTCCGAATAAATAAAAAAAAAAAAAACAACAAGAAAATTTTCTCCAAGAACCCTTTAAAAAAAGGACACATTTGTACCCAAGGAACTTTTGTACCAAGATGGGAGAAAATTTACGGGGCCGTGAAATACTAAAAAAAAAAAAAATAACATATCTGATGAGAAAACGGAATAGCAAATTTGAATTGCGAAGATGTTTCGTTTTTGCAGTAAAACTTAAAAAATAATACTGATTCAAATTTTGTTGTTAATATTTGATAGTGCAAACATTTTATTTCCCAATTTCTCTTTCAAGCATATATTAAATTTCTCTAGTTACAATTGTCTTTTTCCTTCCATTGTAAAGAATTAGATGCATTTTCTATTTCAAGTTAAGAATTGATAATTGAAGTTTATGTTCTCAAACTGCTGTAATTATTGTAATTTTATCGTGGGTTTAGGTATCGTATTCCGATGTTCACCAATGTTCTGCGAGGAAGTTACTTCATGTTCCAACACTTATTTGCCAATGTAAGTAATTTAAAAACGCAATACTTGTTGCGAATGTAAAACTTCTCAAGTTTTATTAAAAACTAAAACTTGGAAGCGTTTTTCACTCATGATTTCCTTTGCTGCTGAAGAACGAGCAGTAAAACCTATTCAAAATGACAATCAAAGAATGCGAGCTTTAAAAAACGCGAATTTAAAGGAATTGTAGTTCACTTCTAAATAAATTAACGTGTAGTTTCACCTAAAAATGTAAACACCTAAAATCTTAAACAATTAAACTGGAATAAAAATATAATTATTATTCTGAATCTTGAGAATTGAAGAAAGCATATGCAATTAATAATCTTATAGCTTACTCTACTTTCAGATTAAATAACAATAGGCATATAATAAGAATAATTTATTTACAAATTGCATTATGGTACATTTCTACAAAGGATAACTAATATTAAAAACACTTTCGAAAAATTAAAATAAAATTATTCTTCCAATTTAAACCGACAATGCTGAGGTTCCGGTATTACATGGAAATATTTTTTAAAAACATTTTCTAAATTTCTACCAGCATAAGTTCTTGCCACCCATGTGTGATCTAAATTCGGGTCAATTTTTTCACAAGTTACCATAACTCTGCCTGCTTCTAAAGCAAAAAGTGTACCATTACGTCCAAATCCAACCTGAAAAATTAACATAAAGTTATTTCTGATCTTATACCAAATATTACATAAAAAGTGTAAAAAAATACAATCACTATATCATGAGACAACTTAAACCATATTCATCTTCTTTTAACATTTGAAATAAGCAATATTTTCTACTTCTTTAGAAGAAATATTCTCAGCTTTTTTAAAGGCTGGCACATCGGGCTTAGAATGAAAATTAGCTCTTACATTTAATCCAGGATGACATCTTAACTTATTTTGTGTAATTAACATAGTCCCTTTTTGCACAAATTCTCCATCTTGATAATGAATAGCTCTATGTTTTGGCCGGCGGGTACCTTTCTTATTCCTAGTACTACCACCAGTTTTCTTGGATGCAAATCTTACACTGAGCACTGAAACAATAAGAATTTCAATCACTAATTGATTGCTGTAGCACTGTAACTTCACAAACTCAGCAATGCAGGCAAAATATAAGTTTTAATAAATTATCAAGTACAGTCTTTTCCTGGACAATAATCCACTACCTAAAGGCATTTTCCGTTGAAAAATATTTACCGTTTTTTGTGTAACTGATCGCGTTTCCTAAAAGAGAATCACTGTGTGATATTAAACCAGAACTTTTAAAAAAATTCAATCCAGAAGATAACATTTTTATTTCAAGGGCCTTATTATTTAAATATTACTGTTACAATCTACTCATGTCTATTCTGACAATGCACGGTGTTCAATAACCAATCATAACCTCCGGGGCAATAAGAGGAGGTAAAGAAAAGGTTATGAAGCTAGAGCTCCAGTGTCGGATTTTTGAACTAAAACTTTAACTTATATTTTTAAAATGAGATAGTAGTACTAGTCAAGTTTAAAGATGGTTTTAATACTTTTAAACTTTAGTTTCATTATAAACAGCCACTCTATTTGAGCAATCACTATTTAAATGACTATATCCTAATTACTATATAAGGATATAAGTATCCTTTACAATTTCCCTATTATTTGCAATTAGCTTTTAACTATATGAACCGTTCACAAAGTCCAAATCTGTCATCAATAAATCCATAAGAATGAACAAAAAAAAATACATATTTTAGAAACAGAAAATACTGGAAGCATTCATTAAAAGAATTAAAGGCAAATCAAACATTTAGTATTCGTATACATTTTTTGGAACAATATTGGCAAGTGATTGATTCAAATGTATGAAATATTTATTTTATCCCAATTTTACAGTAAATATGAAAAAAATCTTCAATAATTTTTTAGTCTTTAAAATTATTAGTATCATAAATGAAAGTTATTAATATAAAACCAAGCTAAAAAAAGATTTAATTCAAGACAAGTGCTGATAACTAGCGGCTATTTTGTAAACTACTTGGAATGGAATTTCACTGCTTCTTTCACTACTTAATCTATATTCTTTTTGTAGATAAACAAAAAAAAAATGTGGGTTTTCAGATTAATGTTGCTTAAATTGTTAATTTACTTTTAGTTTAATGCTAGTTTATAATATTTTTTGTGTTTATTTAAAAAGTTTAACCGCACTCAGTTCTTTAGTAACCAAAAAAATGTCTTACTCAGTTCTTATTTATTTTACAAAACACGGACATTAAGACCAATAATAAAAATAAAATTAATCAGGAATTACATATGACAATTAGAGGTAAGCACGTTCAAATTTCTACATTAAATATAAAAGCTAAATAAACAATACCATTCATAATAATGTGTCGTTTAAGGTTTAATTACATATTTATTTATGTATATATTTAATATATATGTATAAATTAATAATCATATTCAATTATTAATAATTCAATAATTAATCATTATATATATATATTCAATGAATAATCATAAATAATATAAACTATAATTGGCAATACAATATAATATTCTCATAAAATTTTTAAGCTCAGTATTTACAGATATAATTTGGTAACAAAAGTCTAAGATAATTTATATGTAAAGCCTGAGATAAACTATTAGTCTTGATAATATTCTTGATAATAAGTTGGAATTGATTTAGTGACTAGAGAAAAAGATCACGTTGCTGCAAATGACTGTTAATAGACCTCATCAATCTCATTAAGGGAGAATGCAGGAGATAATTAATAGGTTGGTAAGGGATATAGAAGGATATTTGGGATTTGGTAATTTCTGGAGGGGCATAAAAGATAATGTTCTTAAGATATAAGGACAGTCATGATGTGAATTATTTTATGTAGAAGTAACAGATCGAATGGGCTTCGTCGCATTTCAAGAGGAACAATTTTTAGAGAAGAACCTATTTCAGTGTAATTTATGTTTTTTCGAGATGTTGTGTGTGAAGGCAATTTTTTGGAAAAACTTTCTTTGAATTTTCTCAATACTTTTAATGTGCCTATTATATTGCGGACTCCAAACTGGGGAACGTTCTTCTTAAATAGGTCGGACCAATGTGAGATATAATAATTTTAAAGAATGGATATTTCTGAAACTTTTTGTGTGGCTGAAAATAAAGCCTAATAATTTGAATCCTTTGCCTATTATGTAGTCATAATGGACATTAAAAGTGAAGGATTCAGAGAAGTAGACACACCCAAATCTTTAACTACTCAGGACCTCTGTAATTCAGTATTTTTTGATAGTGTAATTGTAAAATAAAGGGTTTGGATATTTTGTAGAAGGTAATTACTGAGCATCTCGATATATTAATATTCAGTTTATTTTTAAGTGACTAAGTAAATAATCTACTGCATTTTGGATGATAGTTGTATCTTCAAAACTTTTTGTAGGTTTATTAAAGCTTAATTATTGAAGATTCTAACAGTAGTACAATATTTTTAAAATTGATAAACGTAGAAGTCCATTTTACAATTGCTTTGTTATTACCTATACATTTGATTTTGTTTGACCATATATATGAAGATTCTGAAAAACATTGAAAATAAATCTCTTAACAATCTGGACTTCCACTACTAGCGGCTATAGCATGGAACTGTCCCTTATAAATGTAGCAAACGGTATGAAGAGCTCCTTCAACATATCTAGCAGCAGTCATTGCGCCATTTTCAACAACAATTAACTCCAAACCTATATGAGCCTCCAAACTTATTTCACTCCACATCATAATTGATTGTGGTCGAATAGGAGCGCTTCCGCTAAAAATACATTGAATGAAGCGCTTCCCCTGCCTTCTTCACGCAATAATTCGATCGTCTGAAGAATTCATCTGTGAAGAGAACAGCTCCCCCATTACTCAACAGTTCAATGGAGAAGCCGATTGGCCAAAGCTAATCTGTTCACACGATGATTTCTGGTTAGTACTGGCCCTGATGCTGGTTTCCTAGCCATGAGACCTACTAATCGCAATCGACTTCGAACAGAGCTCTCGATGACTCTTCGAATAAGATAATACGTTATCCTCGAGCTTTAAAGCTCTAAGAAACCGATTATGTAAAATTGAGATCGAAAACTCGGTCGTCCCGATCCTGTTGTGACCGTTCTACGACCACTTCCGGGAACCGTACCGTATTCTCCAATTTTCCTAAAATGTACGATTAAAGTTATGAAAGTAAAATAATTTTAGGATAAAATTTAAAATAATGTGGAATAAATAAATAAAAAATCATTACGATGTCTGTTCCAGACTAGTAAGCCACATTAAATGAATTTCTACTGTTTTCAATTTTTATTCTCAAGAAAATTAAGAGTTTAAACATAAATATACCAAAGAGTACAAAGTACAGAGTTATTGTGCTTTTATATAGAAAAATATGTCTCCCATGTTTTTTTTTGGCTGAGTGTAAATTGGGGGGTTGTGAATTTTGATATCTCTATTTTTTTTTATATGGGCTATTTATTGTACACATATTTCATTTCGATATTACACGATTAGTCTTAAAAAATTTCTTTGGGCTCTCGCGGTTAACATTTTGTTGACTGAACGAATTGAATATTAATCTTTGGGTAACTTAGTATTTTTTTTTTAGTTTTCTGAAGTTTTTAGCTCAGCAAAGGAAATATTTATGCAACATATTGAAATTTATTAAAGCTAATGATGACACTTCTGCGAAATATTCCTGAATTTATATTTAGTAACCAGTAGGCACATAAATTTACATTGCCCAATTCATCACCATCAGTTTATCACCGACTTCCACCCAGTTTAAAAACTTCCTTTTGGATAGGGCCGAATTATTTCCAGCGTCGCTAATCAAACATAATGTTCGAATTTAGTATCTGCTCCAATTTTCTATATCAAGAAATGACTAGACCGAATGGCAATCAACAGTTAAATCTTTTGACAAATAGGGCACTGAAAATGATGAAGTAGATTTTGACAAAAATACCTACCAGTAATTGTTTATCACTGGGAAAAAAAATGTATTTAGAAGATTATAAAAAAAAATTATGTTAGAGTAGAGCACAGTTTGTACAAGCTAACTACCGGTTAGGGTTGGTTATGGTGGCAGTCTTTCAATCCAATCTTTGGTTTTGTTTATTTACACAGGCAACAGACAAACAGGCCCTGAGCACTTTATAAGTTAATGATTGCTTTTCGATTTTTATTGTTTCTACTAAGCCGGTCATATTACTCTGTCAGCTTCAGTAAAATAACACCAAACATGGATGTTAGTCTTGCTTAACTCCACCATTGTGTACTTATCGTTTACGACCCGTTTATGACCCATACTATTCTCTCTCTCCTTCTCTTTTTCCATCTTAGACTCCTTTACTTTCTGCGCTCTTGTTGTTTTTTTTCTTCTCCTGTACCTTTGTTTGCTCATTATTAGTATTATTATGGTTTTTTGCACACCGGTAGCCAGCAGTAAAAGTTATTACATAAGATAGAAATATTAAACTTAGCTCTAGTTAAGTTGGCCTTCAGCGCTTTAGTTTTTTTTAAACAAAAAATAGCGTGGAATTTTAATTAGAACTTTAGAAATTAATAGAGAAATCGAAATAGATCAGTAGAGGTAAGGATCCGTCCTTCGATCTGTTGTGAGAATTTTTACAAGATAGGACTTACTCTAAACATTTAGGAGCCGTTTTCTTTAAGTATGTCTCTCATTATCGCTTTAGAGATAATAATACTAAATAAAATTGGGTAGAAAATTGGATTGGAAATATGCATTTCAAGGTACTCTAAGTAAGAAAATTTTAGTGAATGATCCTTAACTCCCTTTCCCTTACTCACTCTCTATTTCTTTTTAAAAAGATTTCAATAATCTTAAATCTTCATATATTTTAAATTCCTTTCTTTTTTTTTTCTTTTCTGTTTTTTTATTTTATTTATATTTTTTTTTTTATTTTTACATATAGTTTTCATACTTTGTTTTTGTTTTGGAATTAATAATATTTGTGTACTAGATCCCTTTGCGGACATATAATGAACAGCAAATAAATTAGAATACAAATTAGTAAAAATTAAAATACAATTTAATTTAATTTAATTTATTAAAAATTAATTAAAATGTAAAAATGGATTGATGTTATTAATTTTTATTTTGTAAATCAAGTTCATAAAAACGTTACAATATTTATTGTTGACCAATTGTCTTTTCTCTCTCTTCCAACTTCTTCCTCTTAAAATTTCTTGTTAGTCCCTAATTATATTGCTCGTTTTTTTTTTAAATATGTTTATTTTGATTTTATTTTATGCGCGTCAACATCTATGGTCATTCGCGCTTGGACCTTCTCACGAACTCAATGCCGGAGCTCTCATTACAAATAACACTGTCCATCACCGAACCCTGAGCTGAAGAGGCTTCTAGGATTAGAATCTGGTTAAGTTATAATGAAGTTCTACATTGTAATCTTTGAATAAACTGGGTTATTTAGGTTATTTAACTGGGACTAATAGATTCTCTAAGTTATGCTTCAATAAATAATTACTATTGGATTCATTACATTCTAATAATGTGAAATACAGTGGATGTCCTGGATTAAATTATTATTAAGAGAGATAGCTTTAGACATTTCCACAAATGATTTGGACTCATAAATCTTAAAGTGTGTAAAAACTAACTAATTATCTAATTTTATAGATAATTAATTCAGTTAGACCAGCTGGGGGTTGAAAACTCCTCACATAGCTCTCTGAATAAGTACATTTCTTATCTGTAATCACTTTTCTCTACTTCTTATTTACTAAAAAAAAAAAAAAAAAAAAAATCAATTTTATGTTATCTGGAGTATTTAATCAGTTGAGAACAGCGACAAATACCCACCCATGTGTCATTTATTTCAAGAATTCTTGACACAACATTTACCTAAATGAAAATTGTAAACATACATACGCTTCATTGGAAACACTTTAGCCATATATTTTTCCAATTTGCATTCAAGATTGTATATAGAAATAGCTTTGTAGCTGGTTTTAGCTAGATTCTGTAACAAATGTTTTATTTATTTTGAATTCTTAATAAAGGTTCAGTATTTATTATTTTGTTATTTATTCTTTAAGAAAGGTCTTTTTTGTTAACGTAGTTGTACTTACCAGTAACTTATTATTTTTACTTATCATCTATTGTCTTATTACATAATATTTGCTTTCACTAAGACTTCATCAACTCTTTACTTTTTTTATATTTTTCAGTAATTTCTTTATATTCTTTTTGTCTGGCCATACTCCAAGTATTATGCACTACTCTATTAATACTGATATAAAATAATAACATAAATAAATAAATAACATATATTTCTTATTAGTCGAACACCTGAAGTTTCTCTAATTTTTTGTGTATAATTGTATAATAATGTGGTTTACATTTGCCACAGATAAACCATCTTAGTTCTCCACCATCTAAGCAATTATCATTCTCTTACTGCGCACTTCTCTTGATAAACCAAGTACTTTTTAAATAGTTTAACTGCCTCCGCAGTCCCTCTGTGTATTGCAGTATGTCAGTGTAAATGTTGTTCGTATTGTAGGCTAGGATAGGATTCTCGCAGAGACGCCAAGATCCCAGAAGAAATAGCTAATCTACTTCCTCTGATGGGATAATATTATAATTAAAAATAAAGGGGTAGGAAATGTCCATTTCCTATAGTTCTTAAGTTCCAGAGAATAACATTTCTTCAACCAAAAGCATCAAACTTTTCTCAAGATATTTTGGGTAAGGTAAACAGTCTTCTGACAGCGTTGAATGTCAGATTTCAAAATCACTGTCATAGCACATACTGCATTTTTATGACTTTTTTTTAATGAAAAACATATCTTGAATTTTACCACCTCTGCAGGTGTCTATCTAATCTTATTTAATGTTTTGAGCAAGTTTGGAAAAAGAACATTTCTTTTGTTTTTCATAGAGGTCTTTTGGTAAAGGTCAGCTGTTGCGTTTATTATCTTGTGCAAATATTTAGTGCAGCGAGATTGGATACATATTTAATATTTAATTGAAAATAACTGCAGCTCAATTAAATCATAAAATGCAACACTACTTATCATCCCACCTATATTTCATTAATACCTTCACCTTCCAAAGGCAATATCCTTTTCTTTTTTTTTGTAATTCAGTCTTTTTTCTTTAATCTGTTTCAAAACTTCATCCTTACCACTACTGGCTCTATTCCATGTGAGGTTCTCTTTAATTTACGTGTTCTCTCTGGCTCTCTCACTTACTCTCTCGCTCCGTCTCTCTCTAGTCAAGATCTTGTTTGCATATTTATCACCACCTTGTCTCTTCCTTCTCCACCCAACTGGTGTATTTCATTTCTCCACCGCTTGGTCAATATACTTCGCTACTGGGCTTTTTAATTGGAGCCGCTTCACTCATATATAAAACAAGCTGGACAACACACACACTATATATATATATATATATATCTAGAGCTCGCCAGGATGTCTACGTGTGTGTACACTGGTATAGTATCTTCAGTTCTTCAACTGTATGGCGCCATACTTCCATTACCCTTCTTCTTCCACCTGTATAAGGATTTACAGCTGGCTATCCTCCCTGTCTTATGTCTTTAAGTCATGTTGTCCGGTCTGATCGTTTCGTATTCTTTTACTACTACTACTTCTTCTTCTTCTTCTTCTTCTTCTTCTTCTTCTAATTCTTGTTTTACAATCAGTCACTGTGTTCACTGATGTGAAACTTTTCCTTTCTCTCTTTATTTGTAACGATTTCATTTTTTTATTATTATTTTTATTAAAATATGATTGTTCAGATATTTTTTAATGTTTTATTGTTATTAATTTTTCTTAGTTTTTTTTTTTTTTAAATATTGACATAATACTGGATTGCATCAGTATTTTTAGAGTGATTTATTTTATATAAAATAGGTTTACCAAAAGTGTAAGAATTTTATTTTCTGAACTTTACTTCTTATTTTATCTTACTGTTGCAAGAGGAAATGTTGCGATTTCATGTCAAATTTTAGAATTTATCGGTCTTTTCACCGGAAATCCATCTTTGTAGTTTCCATGAGTATGAAACAAATATTTTTAGCTAATGGTGTGTCTTGTTTCTAATTATCGAAAACCGAAAATATCACAAGAAGTTTGAACTCAATATTTTGTTTAAGTACCACCCGATATGACAATCAAATCCTTCCAATCAAACTGCCACATTTTTCTAGGAAATTTGATTTTAAGAATAGTTGTGGGAGTTGTCAGTTTAAATTTAGATTATTTAAACCGTTTTGAAGCTTTGTTGGCAAAGTTAGAGAGATGTCAAACAAGTCATACTCAGACGTACATGTATAAACCCTATCATCTTTTTTATGACAAGCCAACTAAACGTATGCAAAACATTGGAATTAAAAAAAAAAAAATTATGAATTTAATTGTGTTAAGAGAAATTCTTGTGACTATTTCACATCAATTTTTTTCTTTTCTTGCATAATTTTAAAATCATCACTTCAAATTTCAATTTAAATTCAAATTAGCTAAATTTTTTTTTTATAATTTCCATTTTCACGACACTTTTAATTATACTTATACTTCATAATACAGATTTTTGTGCAAAGTAAACATTTTCGCTGCACTTTAATTAAAAAAAAAAAAACGAAAAAATAACAACTTTATTTATTTATTTATTTTTTTTTTATAAAAAGGTTACTTTCAAAACAGTGAGAGAACTTCATCTACATGAAGGTAATAAATAGTCAAAGTTATTCAATGTTGGAACTTCCGGCAAGTTTACGAGATATTGAATCAATTTTTTTTTAAACTCTTCAAGGAAGTAAATAACTAACAAATTAAACATAAACAAAGAGAATGGAAAACAAGAAATGAGAGTTGTCTTCCACGGACAAAAGAAATGTGGTATGTGATAGGATGTAAGTGGAAATCAATTTTCTAGTAGGAACTTTATGATCAAGCTCTAATAATTTAGGAAAATCCGAAACTGGTGAAATTAATAATTAAAAAAAAAGAAGAAGCATATAACGATGGATAAAATCCCAGATATGATCCGATATTGCGGATCCAACCACATATTCACCAGCCTATATTACTTGCTCTTATTCTCAAATAAGAAAACGGTATATACATTACAAGGGAAAAAATTAAAGTCAAAAAGAAAAAGAAATCTGCTGTGAAACACTTACATATCTTTCTCATACTCGTGTTAGTACAATTAAGTGTATATAAAATCACAAATTTGTTTTTAAACTTCAAATTTTACTCATATTTCGTAACATAAATATAGAGGTGGTAGGGGAAGGCATGGGGTGGGGGATCTACCAACCCAGGCAGGTACAGAAGAAAACAACATTGAACTGCCCCCCCCTCCAGAATTAAAAATTTAATATCACAAATTTTGTACAATTATCTAAAAAATATATATATATTTTTTTAATGAAAATGTTTCAAATAAAAGTAATAAATTTACATCTGTGCAATTAGTGATTCCATGGAAATCTTTACAGTCGCTTTCGAGAACATTCAAAAAAATGTAATCTGTAAAATCGCTCTTCTGGTTAACCGATTTTCTTTAAATTTGGAGCTTTCAATGTATAATAATAATATTATATAGGTAGCAGGTACCATACATTGTCCTAAAGCTTAACGCAATTGTTCCCATCAGAACCACCCAAAAAAAGTACTGTTTACGGAAAAATGTGTCAAATAAAAGTGATTTGTTGTTGTGGTGGTTGGTTCCGCAGAGCTGTGGTCATCGGACCGGTTTCGGGCGTTCGCCCATCTTCAGGATGCGTTTTTCAGACAGTGTGACAACACATACTTGCACAGAGCAAATACAGTTTTTTGTAAAAAAAAAAAACACGGAAAAACCACTGAAAATACCGGAAAATGTCTCTGATGAAAAGTGATTGGTGTTAATGTAGTGAGTACACGATGTTTAAGAAAAATGAATTTGAATAAATTTTAAAAATGAATTTGCTCTGACGATGGATGAAAATCCGAAACCGGTCAGGAACAAAATCAAAATGCGTGCTACGATTGATAAAATAGCGGATTTAAAAAATAAATCTTTAGAACCCTTTTCGGGAAAATCGCGAAAAACTGAAAAATAAAAAAAAAAAAATTCAAAATTGTACTATTGGCTGTTGATGGATTTTGTCCGAAACCTCATGTCAGTTACCGTGCTGTTGCCTAAACGAAATACCAAGTTTCAGCTTCCTGCAATTTTTGATAAATTTTGTATACACACAAAATATTTTTTTGTACCATACTCAGGTTTATCTCAAAACAAACATTTCTGGGACCACAAAAGTCAATTTGGAAAATTTGACAAATACTTCCGCTTAGATGTGAAAGTACTTCCAAATTGTTATACCGAGCAGAGGCAAATGGGACTGTGACCTTCCCCTGTTCGGTAACTCAATCTGTTATACAGACGGATCCAAAACTCCGACTGGGGACGAAGCCGGGATCTATGGGGGTAGGCCTAAAGTTAAGATTCTAAGGCCAGTCTGAAGTCCTTACTCCGACAGTCAGGCAGCCCTAAGGGCACTTTCTTCACACCAAATAGTCTCAAGACTGGTGTGGGATAGCCTACTTGCCCTAACCGAGGTGGGTACTCGGAATAAACTGACACTCGCCTGGGTGCCGGGACATGCGGGGTTTCTGGCAATGAAAGGGCGGATGCCCTAGTGAGGGAGGGTTCGCAGGATACCTTTATAGGCCCCGAACCTTCTGCGGCTTGTCCAGGAGCCTTATTCAAACTTCTATCAAAGGTTGGATAGAAGAACAGCGTCTGCGTTGGTGGGAGAGAACACCAGGACAGAGGCAGGCAAAGCTCTTTATCAAGAGACATTTGCCTAAATTTACCAGAGATCTACTGAACCATACCCGAAGGGATATAAGGCTAATTGTGGGTCTACTAACAGGGCATTGTAGGCTGAACAGACACATGCACCATCTACAACTTGCAGATAGTGCGGTTTGCCGATTCTGCAAGGCAGAGGAAGAAACCCCGGCGCACATCCTTTGTGAGTGCACCGGCCTGGCGAGGATAAGGTTTCTTCAATTGGGGACAGGCAATCCCGAAGGTATGAGCTTCATGACGGAGCCGCTTTCAGCTTTGCTAGGATTGATTAGGAGGGCAAAGCTGAGGGTTGTGCTATAATTTAAGGGGATCCACAATAGACCTCGCCTTGAAGGTCACAGTGGAATGAAGCTCGCCCTCCCGGTTCTAATCTAATCAAATCTTCTCTTAGATCAGCCTCAAATTAGTGAACCTCAAAAAAGTATGATATCATAATTCTTATTCTTCGATTTCCGTTAAATTTCTCATCCTCCTTTCAACTATTTCTTTACAATAGCGAGTTGAAAAGGAATATCGAGAGATCTAAGTCACGAATCTAAGACAAGAGTTTTTTTACAGAAGGGTGAGAGGAAATATATAGCAAGACATATTCATATTCTTTTTAATTTAAAAGTTCTTGGAGATGTGTGTATGTATAGTATGTAAAGTATAACTATGTGCGTGCGAAATGTATTTGAGTTATTGTATAAGATTATTTAAGAATGGTTGCCTTGAGTCTGTAGCCATGGAAACCAGTAATTCAACTCATTCATGACCAGATCACCAATCAGAATTAGTTCTCCCTATAAAGTTGCGCTATCTTTTGCCCATTCTCTCTTTTCTTTATTCTATCTTTGTCCACAGTAATTATTACAATTCCAAGCGCCCAGTAATTCCAAGTGGCAGCAGGTGGCCAATTTATTAAAAATATCCAACATTTTTACAACCTAAAAAAAAAAAATAAACCTTTTTTAAAAATAAAATATAATTTGGAAAAGTTTATATGTTAGGGTTTTTTTTTATGTTCCGTGTTATGCCCTTTCGATATGATATATGTATCACACAATGGCGAAACCAGGTGGGGCAAGGTGGGTATCAATGCCCAGGGAGACAGTCTTGGCGAGGAGGCGTCGCTGAGATAAAACATTTGTGCGTTTAATTCATTTATTTAAAGCCAGAAAACTAAAATGCTACTTTAATTTTAAAATTTGTTCTTATCAAATTATTAGAGTGTATTTAATGAATAATATAAAATTATTTTACTTGATTAGATTAATTCTAAATTATACCCTGTTGAACTACCCTGTTTAGAGGGGGAAAAATTAACAAGTTTATTAATTCGACCAATAGCGTTAAAATTTATACCAAAATTCTCTATAACTTTCTTTTAGTTTATTGTGTGGGGGAAGACCCCTCTGGGCCCACATAGCTACCCCAAAGATCGGAGCCTTCTCTGTGCACTGCCGGCCTGCGGACAGGGTTCTCTTAAACTTATTGTAGGACGTATTATTTGTATATTTGTTGCGGTCGGTTCCGCTGAGCTGGAAAGCATCAGAGATATTTTCCGTGATAGCCTGCTTTTGTTGTATCAACTATTTTGGTTGTATCATCTGTATTTGCTCTGTGCAAGTCTTTGTTGCAAGACATTATTTGACAAAACACATCCTGATGATGGGCGAACGCCTGTAATCGGTCGATCACCACAAAATGAAGCAGGCTATCTCGGAAAATATTTCTGATGATTATTTATATATCCTTAGCGTCTTCCTTAGCGAAACGATCAGCTTCCTCATTTCCAGTATTCCTTCCACTATCTAAGTTTAAATGTCATTTTTCAAGAACCACAAAACATTAAGTGAAAAGATTAAGTTTGAAGAATATGCTCATGAGTTTGACTATAAGTATTTAATCATTGTTTGATTTTAATTACTTATACCAAGAAATAGAAAACAGAAAACTAAATTCCACAGTATACAGGCTAATAACATATATTTTATAACAATTAACTTTTAATAGGTACAATTAAAGTAATTAATATCTCACACATCTAATTAAATTTATATTTGTTTCTCTTAGTTTTTTTTTTTTTAAACAATAATCGATATTAATTCACTGTTCTCTGCTGGAATATAATATTGTGCTTGTATTATATATCTTCTTTTATTCGTAGAAAAAAAACAAAAAACAAACCAGATTCCCATGAAAGTGATATGCATGGATATAAATATCTAAAGAAGATGTTGTGACGTTTAACATCTATTATTGGTGAAAAAATAAATAAATACATAAATAGATGAATAGATAAATTTTTCCCACGACTATTAAAAACAAAATGTTGTTGCTGTTGCAGTTTTAATTGAATCAATTTACTCATTTGGAGAAAGTTTTTGTTAATAACTTGTTTCCATTTTATTACTCTTGTCTTAGATTTTATATTGTATACGTATATTATATACTATTATACTCGTACTATATATAATATACTTTATTTTGGCGTTTCATTAGAAGAAAAAGTATTTCGATCGAGTCAGATTTTGGAAATTGGGATTTTCACCGGAAATACATGTTTTAAGGCTCCCCCCTGCGTATTGGGGTGTTTTCAGCGAATGGTATGTGTGTGTCCTTTGTGTGAACAATATATCTCGAAAGCGAATAAATTGTAGGAAGCTCAAACTTGGCATTCCGTTTAGTCACTATTATCGAATCATTCATGAATATTTCCGGCAAAATCTATCAACCGGAAGTGTGGACTTTACTGAACGTTTCCTTCTCGCAATTTTGTCGAAAACAGCTTCTAGGATTTTCTTTAAATTTCCTGCAATACTCTGCACACATTAATACCTATCAATTTTATTGGAAATATTTTCTCAGGAAAATTCATTTTTTGGGGCTTCTGGGGGGGACAGTAACGTTATTCTTTCGTTTGTATAATGTAAGATGTGTTACCTATAATAATAATGATAATAATAATAAAGCCTTTTATTAGTTTCCTATTTACAAAGAATTAGAGAAGAAATTTCTTTATGAATACACCAAACTTAGTGGAATAAAATGTAATGAAATAAAATAATTAAACTACTTTAAAAGAAAAAATAAACAGCTAGAAATGTAAATACTTTAAACAAAAAAAATCTAAATACATATTAATTATACTACAAAAAAAGTTATAATGATGGAAAAATTAGGAAACTAGGCCCATTTTTGGGTAAAGGCCTCTCCCAGTTTAGACCAAGAATGCTTGTTCCGAGCTGTACGCTGCCATAGTATTCCTGCTTGTTGGACAAGTTCATCCCTCCATCTCAACGGCTGTCTACCTCTATTTCTATAGCAGTCGAAGGATTGCCAGTCTAAAATTCTCCTAGTCCAGCGATCGTCATCTAATCTTGCAATGTGTCCGGCCCATTTCCATTTTAATTTTTTAATTGTGGCCGCAACATCTTCCACTTTTATCCTTCGCCTTAACTCTTCATTAGTGAGTCTATCCTTCCTGCTTACTCCCAGAATACCCTTTGCGTTACTTTTAATTTTTCCATATTTTTCTTCGTCAATGCCCATGTCTGAGCGCCTTAAGTCATGTAAGGTAGGATACACTTATTAAAAGTCAGACCTTTTAGACGTAAGGACATTTTACTCTTAAATATACAGGGTGACCAGAGTTATATACTTTTTTTTTAAACGGCGGGAAATTTCGAAAAAATAGAAAGCACGTATATAATCATTTTTAGTCTAGTTTATTTTCAGTGATTGAACCATTTTTTTATACCCCAATATCCCGAGATACAGCATCCAACTTTCTTTTTTCAAATGGAACATTATATTTTTTTTGCATATTTTTATAGTACTTGAGCCTCTAAAAAAAAAAAAAAAATTTTAAAATCGGTTAGGTTTTTCAAAAGTTATGGTAATTTAAAATATGAAAAACAAATTTCAGTTTAATGTCAAAATTACCTTATTTTTTCTTTAAAGAAGCTCTTCAAACTGGACACTATCAACGGATAGGCAAGCCAAAGCTCTGGACTCCACGCTTTGTTTGTAGCAGCACTTAGGTGGCAAAGTCAACATCTAGGCAGGCTAGAGTTATTCGACGTTCCAGATCTTCGACTGAAGGCACGGGATTAAGGTTACTGTACACTTTATTTTTTAGATATCCCCACAAAAAATGCACAATTTTATGGACTGATGAATCAAAGTTTACCAACAATGGCCTTCTTAATCGTTGGAACTTTAGAATATGGGCAGAAGAAAATCCACAAGTTACCTTCGCCACACGCCACAGGTTGTTTTTTCTACAAACGTTTGGTGTGGAGTTTGAGGAAACCAACTAATCGGCCCATACTTCTACAGAGGGAACTTAACTGGTGAAAGGTATCTAACTTTTTTAAGAGACATTTTGCCAGTTTTGCTTGAAGATGTTCCTCTAAAACGTCGGTTAGATATGTATTTTCAACAAGATGGTTGCCCGGCACATAATGCGAGAGTTGTTCGACGTTACCTGGACAGAAATTTCCACAAAAAGTGGTTAGGAACTCATGGTCCGATCCAATGGCCACCTCGATCTCCGGACTTAACCCCAATGGACTATTTTTTGTGGGGATATCTAAAAAATAAAGTGTACAGTAACCTTAATCCCGTGGCTTAGGTCGAAGATCTGGAACGTCGAATAACTCTAGCCCGCCTAGATGTTGACTTTGCCACCTAAGTGCTGCTACAAACAGAGCGTGGGAGTCCAGAGCTTGGCTTGCCTATCCGTTGATGGTGCCCAGTTTGAAGAGCTTCTTTAAAGAAAAAATAAGGTAATTTTGACATTAAACTGAAATTTGTTTTTCATATTTTAAATTACCATAACTTTTGAAAAACCTAACCGATTTTAAATTTTTTTTTTTTTAATTTTTTTAGAGGCTCAATTACTATAAAAATATGCAAAAAAAAATATAATGTTCCATTTGAAAAAAAAAAGTTGGATGCTGTATCTCGGGATATTGGGGTATAAAAAAATGGTTCAATCACTGAAAATAAACTAGTCTAAAAATGATTAAATACGTGTTTTCTATTTTTTCGAAATTTCCCGCCGTTTAAAAAAAAAGTGGGTGGAGCATATAACTCTGGTCATCCTATATACTTAAGAGACCAATATTTTTCCCAGGAGAGAGACATCCTGCGATGTGTTACCTATATAATAGTTTTAATTTTCGCTCAGAAACTGCTTTCATTAAATTTTTGAATGTTGACTGCTCGAATAAAATTCTATAACTATCTATTGCCTTGTAGGAGGGGCGCTAATTCGTTACTGTTTTGCAGAAAGTTCATATTCATAATATTTTGGATGAGAGATTAGGTAACACTAATTAAAAAAGTAAAAAGGTGTCATGGCTCGGATAGTCAAGCTTCGTTGAAGGCGCTGAGTTGATGTGTCTTCACTTCCAGGTTGATGTTAGAATGTTCTAAAAGACTGAAGGATATGCTTCTTCTTTGAAGGATATGCTTCTAGTCTGGATTACCAGGTCTATGAGAATTTTCGGGAATGAGGAGGTAGATAGGTTTGCCAAATTAGGCCCCTTTTTCTCTTTCATTGGTTTCGAGCCTGCTGTTGATGTTTCTAGATAGTTTCACAGCATGGCCAACTCAACTAAACATTTCTAGACATTGCAATTTTAAAGAGGATTTGTTATTTATTGTATTAACCGATGGTAAAAGGAAGTCTATCACATCTGATATATTTTTTTATTTCATTTTTAGGTCGTAATCAAGATGATGAGGTTAATTTATAAAAGTGTTAAGTCTATAACGTCAATATAGCATATTATTGTAATTAGATACAATAAAGAGTGGTTGGCCGGTACTTTGTTTTCCGTCTATAATAAAGTATCGCATCATTTTGAATCAAAATGGCAGCGCTTTAAAGTTACGTAAATTGCAATTGCATAGAGCTGCAGGGTAATAGACCTAACTTCACACACACACCTGTCCCGAATGTATGCTGTAAAGTTCTTTAGATATAAACCTACCACCAATCATATCTTTTATAGGTTCCACCTTCCTTCACCATTTGGCAGGCATGGTCAAAACTGAATTTAGTATAGTGTCTCCCTCCCCTCCCCCACACCACACGCTTATAAACATAAATATTTCCATCACTAATGAGATTAAACGACCCTATGTATTTTTAAAGCAATAATTTTGTTTTATTGTTTTCTTTTTACCTGCAGGTTATTTCCCCGAATGGATGGTGGCTACCTGTGTTTGGTCTATATTTTAATGAACATAATTCGGATTCTTTCCAGCATGTTAATGAAAATAACATGGTTTAGCTTTTAGGGACTTAATTTTAACTGTGGGAAATGTGATTTTGTTCTTATAGTTTTTTTTGATATTTTCCATGGGTTGGATCCATAGTGCTGGAAAATAAAAGATTTTCCTACTGCTTATTGCCTTATCAATAGTACTGCAATAATTACGGATACGGAGTCAGACAATCATTTCGATAAATGTGTGATGCGACCTACCCAGACAGGTATCATTTCTTAAATGTAGTTCTTCCAGATCTGCTTGAAAAGTCCCTCTAGCATGCCGGCAGATGAAGTATGTCAGCAAAAGTCTATCCATCTCATACAGCGAAAATAGTAAGGCTTTAACAAGATCATTTTTACCGGGTTAAAATAGATTAGTCATATTCGTGGGTGCTCGCTCCCCAGACCTCCTCGGATACTTCCATTGGGAATACCTAAAAAATAAATTTTGTGGCAACTTAAACCCTGTCACTAATGTGGAAGAATTTAAAAGATTTAAGAACTACTGAAGCCTGGAGAAGAAATCCGTCCTAATACTGTAATGAGTGCAGTCAATGAAAACTAGGGGGGGTGGGGTGCTTATTGTTGTGTTTAAATGAATATTGAGAAACTAATGTGAATATGTTTTTTGCCTTAATTGACTATAAAATCAAAAAACAATTTGGTAAAATAGCAATCAGAACGCAGAGAATTTCTCTATAATCAAAATTAAATATCTCAGCGAATTCAATGGTTTTTTTCTAGTCCAATAACCATTTTACGTTAAAAAAAATCTACTTTAAGAATTTACTAAAAATATGTGGTCCAATTTGAAAACATTAAGAAAGTTGTTTTCTAAATTTCTCTTATTTCTGCAGGTTAAAAAAAAAAAATTAATTGATCATATATTTGAAATCCTTCAAAAAAATTAATTAGGGCATCATTTGGAATTTTTTTTTTATTTGCCGTACATTCCAAGACAAGTCGATGGTGCATATTAAAATTGCCATCCTGCTTACCGGTAATACATGTTTTTGGCACCTTGTGTAAGAAAACAATTTGATTGATCTGTGTGTGAGAAACACAACATCTGAAAAAAGGATATTCGCAGGAAGTCCAAACTTGATATTCCATTTAGGGACTGCCTAACGCATCTATTCTCAAGGTTTCGATAAGTTCAACCAACGGAATTGCCAGGGTTCTCTTTTCCTTTCTTTTTTTTTTTCAGCTTTGCTGTAAAATGGCTTGAACGATTTTCTTTTTCGTATTAACTATATACTCGTACACAAGGGCCTAACTGTTCAATTTGTAACGTTTTTGAACTGCAACCTAAAGCTTTTCTAAAAAATTCTACTTTATTACAATGTACGGTTCTATAACCTATTTAATATTTGATAGATAAAATGAAATTCGGCTTATAAAGTCGGGAAAATTTGCTGGACATTTCCTAGGGAATATAGCCATATTCAGGCATAACTTATATCCTAAAATCCACATCTATGATATCCTCTGTTTTTTATTATTTGTATAATCCATATTTATTTATTTATTTATTTATTTATATATACAGGCTGAAGCCTATCACTTAAAAAATATAAACATCTAAGCTATCAATAAACTAATAAGCTACTTTACATACATATAAACTTTATACACTAATAACAAAATTATTATTGTCATATATAATAAACATTTTATGATACAATTTAACATAAAATCACATTTGAAAAATGATAATCTTACTAAACAGAAACTATCTATAAACTGAAAATGGTTTGAAAAGTAAAATAAATATAAAATAGATATTATGAAATTTTAATATAGAAAAGTTACTAAGAAAGTTAAGTCTCATATTAAAAATATAAAATATAATATTTTCTCACATATATAAAAGTCAAAAAATCATTTTTGAGTGATTATAGTAAAACTCTGAAAAACTATACAAAAATTTAATTAATATTAATTAATAATAATTTTCAGAGTTGTTTTAGTATTTTTCTGACTGAACTGCAGTTCATGGAGAAAATATCAATTCTACTGCTCTGCTGGTTACAGTTATTCATAACTCTATTTATGTCACCTTTGGTGACTTATTTCAAAGGGAAGGATATTACGAGTATTATAGGAAGGGACATTGATATTAATTAGGGATAGGATATCAGTACAGTCTATTTCATTGTTTATTATTTTGGAAAGGAAAAGGATATCGAAATGTTGTCTTCTATTAGAAAGAGTGTTTAAGTTGAGGAAACTGAGCAAATTCTCATAGTTTATATCTTTGTATTGCAGTCCTATTTTGTATGCAACCATTCTGAGAAATTTGTTTTGAATTTTTTCAATGGAGCCAGAAAGGAGTTTGTAATATGGTGACCAGATCACTGATGCGTATTCTAATTGAGATCTTAGTAAGGAGCAGTAAAGATTACGCACATAAGAGATTTTTTTGAAATATTTAGTGTGTCTGCTCAAAAAACCGAGGGTTTTTAGAGATTTGTGACGTATATTGTCGATATGGTTAGTGAAGTGAGTGAAGAGTCAAAATTTACACCAAGATCTTTAAATACATTGGTAACCTGTAATGTAGTGTAGCAAATTTATAATCAGAGTGAATTTTCCTATTTCCTCTGTAGTAGTTCGTCACAGAACATTTATTCACATTTAGTCTGAGGAAATTTTTCATGTCATGTATGCAAACTATTTGGGTTAAGTGTGCTAACATAAGCAGAAACTGGTGCTAATTTAAACCTCAACTAGTAAGTAGCAAAGTTGCCCATTTCAACTAGATCTACATCCACTAAGTATATAGTATATCAGTATTGGGAAAGCAGGATAAAATTCTCCTTAATTTGAGATATCCACAGAGACGCCAAAATCTTCTCTGTATTGAGTTCTATTCCTGCTTTGATCTTTGTAGAGTCCCTTGATTTCAAGTGAGTAAAATATGGGAAAGCTACGTTGCTATTTTTAACCTTTATCCATAGCAACGAGCTGTTAGAAAGCACAGAATATAAGAAAGACACTTGGCGTTATTACTTTAGAATGTAATTAGACTAAGCAATAAGAAGAAATAGAGTGTAGATAATGTGGAAAAACTTTAGAAAATAGAGAAGCACTGACAAGGGAAATGTTAGTGACTCTGAATCGTGACTTTGAGCAACGTGCCGTTGTTGGCAGGCCTGGTTAACTGCTGCTGAACTTCCTTGAGTGTTTAAACGATCAGTATATAAACAAGTTGGCCAGCGCACGCGGGCAAGGGGGAGGGATACAGAAAAAAAAACGGTGAATGATGTGAAGTGTTAAGAAGAGCTATGGTGGGTGGTTAAAGTGTATAAAGAGTGTGAAGAGGAGAGAGAAGTTGATGGCTGGAAACAAGAAAACAAGAAAAACATTGGTTAAAGAAAGAGAAAAAAGATAAAATCCAGCAGTTTCTTTCTTCATCAGGTCCAGTTTAGCGGATCTGTGTGTTGTTTCTTTCTTGATTAAAGAGGTCGTGGTTAGATTGGGATTTTTTGAACCCTGGTGGCGGCAGTGGGGGGTTGGGTAAAAAAGAAAATACAGCTTGTTTGAATAAAGAGAGATAGAAAAATAACATAAAAAACTTTAAGATTTAGTTGAGCGTATTAAAACGAAGAAGTGTGAACGAGAAGAAGTTGTGATGTACAATGTGCTGCAGCAGAAGATTCACTGACTTAACACCTTGTCCTCCTTCTATTGGAAACTATAGTGAAAAAAGTGCGTGTAAACTATAGTTTGTTTTTCTTATTTTTCCATCTTAGTGCTTTATCATCTTTCAATAGTATAGAATCATAGTTCTGGTTTTTAGCACGCTATAAAGACGGGGAATTATTCACACAACGGTTCCAACTTCCCCCTCTCACTCCCAAAATCCCGGCCAATCATTGCCACCTTTATTTGTACCCGTTTTGGTTGGATCCTCAGAGCTGGAAAGCGCGCGCGCGCACACACACACACACACACACACAAAGGATTTCAAATCCTTTTCAATAAGGTTAAGGCACACACTGGAGAATTGGGCAATGAAAGAGCGGATATCAGAAGGAAAACCTGTAATAGGAAGCTTTAAAAGCATCTCGCGATGAATGATAGAACGGCTATAGCGCTTACACTGCCAAAAACATGCCTAAGAAATTTTACGCTAAGAAAATAAACTTATCGTTAATATAAAATATTTTTGAATTAATACTAATAGCCAACCCTAAATCAAGAAACTGCAATGAAGGTATGTGCGGGAGGTTATCATATAATCAAGAAGTGTCGAATGTAACAGAAGCATTGCGTTGAAGTGAACAGAGAGTTCGAACTTTCATTGCAGAGAGCACGAACTTGATAAATTTACCCTGACGATGGATGAAAATCAGAAATTGGTCAGGAATGTGAGAAGTATGCATGCTAGGACGGCTAAAATCCCAGAGTTAACCAGCATTGCGGACCCATACACATATTCAAAAATGAACAACGTTTGAAATTTAAAGTTTCTACAAGTCAATTTATATAAATGACTAGCTATCCCGGCCATGCTTTGCTGTGGCTCAGTCTGATTTTTAGGAAAATAAATAGAAGTATTATAGTTAACATAGTTTCAGCAAGAACACGCATCATTCAGTTTAATATCCTACTTTGCGTTGCTGTAAACTGAAAGGAAAGAAAGAAAAAAATGTTAACTGAAAGTCTTTATTTATTGTAAAGCTAGTAAATGGACTACATTTTTTGTTTGTCCGTTTTCTGCATAAACATAAAGATCACATAGACTCTGGAGCATGCCACATATAATTGCCCATGAGAGAAGCATTCGTTTTCTAAATTCAAACAGCACACTTGCAAAGTTTGTCCTTGCGCTTTATTGATAGTCATAGCGAACGCAAGGCGTATTGGAAATTGAAGTCATTTGAACTCGAACGGCATATCTGTCGAAATGAGTGGTATTCGTGGAAGCAGTACGTCTTCATCTTTAGGAAGTCCAATGAGAATTGTTGCTTCAATTAGATTATTCATCAATTTTTTAACTACTAATCGTGTACCATTGCATAACTTTGGCTGATTGATGTTTCGGTGTAATATAATTCGCCTCCAATTTTCAAATTTAGAATGTGAGGCGGTAATCCGGGAACATCGAGTAAATTAAGAAATTTCGTTGGAAAATTCACTACTTCACTTTGGTCCCTCACGGAGTCGATGGATTTGTATGTCACTGTTTCACACCAATGCTCCACCAAATGGAACCTGATTATTTTGCAAGTTTTTAAAGTATGGTCTAATGCTTCTAATGACTTCTTGTGAGCCATTGTACACTCATCGCATACAATGATTTTGCACGCCCGAAGAACCTTTCCCATTCCTGAAGTTTTAGAAATGTTACATGTTGGGTTTTCTGTGAAGTGCATGTTTAGTGACAGTTTAAGAGCTGAATGCGCTGTTCTACCTCCTTTCTCAACGTAGCAGCAATATCTGAAGAAGCAAGTGCTAACGCAATATGGCCGTTTGAACGGATTTTAGCTCGGTATTTCCCGTTTCCGTGAGTACTTCGGAATAGAGGTACTTATAAGAAGTTGAGAAAGAGGTTCAGAGAGCGCGCCACCATCGCAACGCGTCTGAGTCTGTC
>JAAEAF010002698.1:0-151155 GCA_011037195.1 Triatoma infestans | reverse complement strand
TTTTTATATGTATAGATATAAACTTGGGATGTCCTCCTGTATTAACACTGGAGTTGGCAAACTGTGCACTGTTCATATTACACGGGTGAAATACGGAATCCTATGGGATCCAATGGAAAGTATATCTATAAAATTAAATTTATGATCTGGTATTTATCCTAGCGTGCATATTGATTTTGTTCCTGACCGGTTTCGGATTTTCATCCATCGTCAGAGCAAATTCACCAAGTTCGTGTAGAGAGTTAACTTCCACTAATGTTTCTGTTACACTCACCCTTGTTGATTTGTTGGTTGACATATGATATGTATACAACCTGGTTATGTGTACGACATATATACAACCAACAAACCAACAAGTGTAACAGAAACATTAGTTGACGTGAACTCTCTACACGAACTTGGTGAATTTGCTCTGACGATGGATGAAAATCCGAACCCGGTCAGGAACAAAAGCAATATGCAAGTTAGGACGGATAAAATACCAGATGTTATCCAGCATTGCGTTATGTTACCCACCCACATATTAAATTTATGGTGTTTACGGTGGTTGTATGCAGTGCGAACTGTTAATATCCATTTTTAGAATAAGTTTCTTCTCATATGACCTGTATGATAATTACTTTCTCTTGCTCCTAATAAGAGGAAGTATTGTAATAGTGTCAAATTTTTGATATCGAGTTTTCACCAGAAATACATTTTAAGGTCTGCTGAGTTTAAAAAAATTGTACGAAACGCACAAGGCTTTCTCTTACTCCAATTTCGAACAATAATATATAATGCGCTTCTTATTATAATTGATTTGTTTAATTGCACTAATAATTAGTTTTTCTTTTCTTTTTATGTTGTTGCGCGAAACTAGATTTTGATCGAATTAGCTCAAGATTTCAATCTTTATAGTATTCTTTTTTTTTTGAAATTTAAGGCGCGTCAATATCTATGGTCATTGGCGCCCAGAGCCTTCTCAGTGCACTGCCGGCCTCCGGATAGTGTTTTCTCGTTACAGACAACACTGCCCAATACCGGGCAGTGAGCTGTAGGGGGCTCCTAGGAAGGAAAAATTTAAGGCCAGCACAGCTCGAACCCGGGTTCTCCGCGTGGGAGCCCAGTGCGCTAACCACTGAGCTAATCCATTCCCTTTTATAGTATTCTTTCCACATAGAACGCCACATATATAATATAATGTACAGCTAAAAACTAAGATCTAAGAAAGTTTTCAAACTAAATATTATGAATTCCTTGGAAAAGTTTTTTGGGTGTTTAACATCAATTTTATTTTGTTCCATTCGTACAAACGAGGGAAGGGAATAGCTAAGTGGTTAGCGTATTGGACTCCCACGCGTTGTACTACCCTTAGATTTTTTCTCCCTAGAAGCCTCTACAGCTCACTGTCTGACGATGGTCAGTGTTGTCTGCAACGAGAGAATACTGTCCGGAGGCCGGCAGTGCACTGAGAAGGTTCCGGGCGCCAATGACCAAGATGTTGACGCGCCTCGAAAAAAAAAATAGTATTAACGGCCAAATACAAAATGGCGGACTTACATTTCAGCCTAATTTTCTTTTGCTGCCTTTTTTAACAATGAAGTGAAAATGTTAAATTTTGTTGTTTATAGCTCACATTAATTATACAAAACAGTAAATACTATGTTAGAAATAACTTGATTTCTTGCATTTACAAAAAAAAAATTATTTCTCAAATTGATAATTTATAAAATATCTACGTAGGGAAAATTAAAAAAAAAATTCTTCATAAAAATAATTAGCCAATCACAGTGTAGAAATGGGGTGTCAAATGTGGCCGTGGTCCATATGGTAATTCTAAATTTCTGATTGACCTAACAACCACACCTTCTCTACACTGTGATTGGCTAATTATTGAGAGCTAATTATTTTTATGAAAAATGTAATTTAGAATTTTTTTTACTAATTTTCACTTCGTAGGTATTTTATATTATAAATAATAAAATTGTGCAATAAAAATGTTAAAAAAAAATTGCAAAAAAATCAAGACATAATATTTACTGTTTTATATAATTAATGTGAGCTATAAAGGAAAAAAAAATCACCATTTTCATTCCATTGTTAAAAAAAACTCAAAAGAGAATTAGACTGAAAGCAAGATTCAATATTTCGCCATTTATACTAGTGGGACAAAATAAATTTGATGTTAAACACCCACTAAAATTTCTTAAAGAAATTTATAATATTTAGTTGACTTTTCTTTGAGCTGGAATGTTGAGCTATACATTATATTAATTTTATTTATGTGACGCAGTCCACGAAATATTGAAAGAGTACTATAAAAATTGAAATCTACGCAAGAGCTAATTGGATCAAAATCGACTTTGTCGTAACAATCGCAACAACCTAAAAAAATTAATCTAACTAAGTATTAGTGCAATTGAACAAATAATTCATAGAAAGTAGAAGCGTTATATATTAGAGTTCGAAAATATAGAAATATTGTATATATATCCAATCATTGGTTAGAAAAAGAAATAGAATGTGGAAATGTCGATTTAAATTAAAAAATAAAAATTTAATTGGTTGGACATAAAACTAAATACTTTAAGTAAACATAAAATGAATTGTATAAACTAAACTTACTAAAAACGTTTTTGAGGAAACCAGATACTCCCCCACTCCGCTCCAAACTTCTTTAAATGAACTTTCTCGGAGAAAAGTTTCAACCAAAAGTTGATAAGCCTCCTTTGTGTCCTCCATAGTTGATGTATCAAATTTAAAGCAATCCGTTGGTATTTTTGCGGTGAAAATCGCAGGAAAAACTTAATTAAAAGCGCACTTCCGGTCAACTGATTTTATTCAAACTCCGAATTTTGGCAACATATTTAATTCTAACTAATATTATTTAGATGATAGAATTGAATAATAAACTGTGTAGTGGAATCGTTTATTGTGATTCTTGAGGTATGTAGTAGATGTCTTGAAGAGGGCGGAAGTTAGTTTAGAGATTTTTGGAAGTTAGTGCTCCAAGTATTAACACGGAATTTATAAAAATAGACTGTATTTGTACAATAATTTAAACGTGAGTAATGGTGACTATTAACAAGAAATACTTAGAAATAAATAGGAGATAAATAACTAATAATTTAGAATGATTAAAATAAATGAACTAAGATGCACAACTAAGGAAATAAGTATAAATAAAAACTGTATAGGGACGCGGAAACTGCTGCTCGTATAATAATCTTGAAGACGTACTGAAGTATAATCATATAATCATCCCCTCTTCTAATGGGGCGAAGTTTATATATTAGTGTTAGCAACACTCACACCAAGACATCTTCCTAGTGTGCGACCTTGGTATTTCGGTGACCAGTGATTTAGGTCAGTGGCCAGCCTTAGCGCTTGCTTGCTTTGATGTAAAGTATAGACCCTTGGTTTTGTTTGTTTGGCCGCGGCCTTGTCTTGAAGACAGCAGCCGGCTAGGCTACTAGTTATAAATTATTCTTTCTTTGTTATGTGTTGTGAAGGTTTGACATTGCTATGACCCTGCCATGTCATTACAATTGAAATAGCACTTTATAAGTAAACATAACCCCAGCCCTTCACCAAACCCCCTTAGATGGATTTTCCTAAGAAAATATTTGAAATAAAAATTTAGCTCTTAATATATGTAATTGATATTTTATTTTTAAAATAAGTAATCTGTTGGAGCCATTTTTGAGAAAATTGCAAAAAGTGAAAAAAAAAAAACATTCAGTAATGTGGTAGTTCCGGTTGAGGATTCCATGGTGATACCTAAACGGAATATCAAAGTTTCAACTTTCGACGATTTTTCGTTTTCGATCTATGCTGTTCACACACACACACAAACACACAAAGACCATTTTCTAAAAACCACTTTTTTTGGGCTCAGCGGACCTAAAAGCGGATATTTCCGGTGAAAACTCGACGTCGAAAATTTGCCACGATGATAATACTTGCTCTTTCACTAACAGTAAGAGAAAGTAAAAAGTGATATTTAGAAAATGGTGTGTGTGTGTGTGTGTGTGTGTGTGTGTGGTGTGTGTGCATATATGTATGTATGTACGGGTCTGTATGAGTTATGAACAGCATAACTCAAAAACGAAATATTGCAGAAAGTTCAAACTTGATATTACGTTTAGATATCACCATGGGATACGATAGTAAGTTGTTTGTCAAAATTCTTCAACCGGAAGTACCACTTTACTGAATAGATTTTCCACTTTTTTTTTGCAATTTTCTCAAAAATGGCTTCAATCATTTTCTTTAAACTTGGTACATTAATGTACATATTAAGAGCCATAATTTTTATTTGTAACATTTCTCTGGGAAAATTTATTTAAGGCAGGTTTTGGTGGAGTGGTGGGGGTGAGGCACTATGGCGGCTATTCACAAGTTTATGGTTGAGTGGTACACGACTAATTCATCTGGAATTTTTCTGTTGATGGTGCAAGCGTCCACCACTACAGCTGTTGCCAGAAGTGCCGAATCTAAGTAAAGATGAAGATTACCTTCCAGGCTCATATACCCTCTCTAAATTTTTTGAACCACATCTGTGCAGCCCGTGATCTGTTCAGCGCCTTCCCTCTCTACTTCATGAATTTCGGGAAGCGGCACTTATGGCATTAGCCTTTTTTAAGGTAGTGACATAAAATCGCCCGAATTTCTAGGTTCAACTAGATCATTTCTTAAATCGCTCACAAATCGGATAGATCTTTCATCAGGCTAATACAAGCATAAACTGAACGTAAAAGGGGTTCATATTAGATAATAAGAAACTTTGAGTAAAGTAGCGTTTAGTAAATTACCATTGAGGATTAAGAGAGAGAGAAAAAAAAAGCGCTTTTGTTACACCCCAGTAATATAATGACCCAAACACTTTTTTATTAATTTTCTTGATGTGACACATAATTAATAGCAAACACCTTATAAAGATTACTTTTCTATGTTGAATTATAAATAAGAACGCTAGTAATTACATAAGAAAGTAGAAACAAGTCATTAACTTAGTTATTTGCCAATTTACTGATAATTTTTATTCAAATAAAAACGCTTTCATTACAGTCATTTTATTTTTTTATTATTTGTTCGTTTTATATTGCGGATTACGCGGATAAAAGTTTGTATATATATGTATCTACGAAAAGATAAAAAAGAACGACAATACAGTGATGTACATCATATGTACTCAGTTACCAGGCTAGCCAACCTATTCTAATTAACTTCTATCCAATGCAATAGGAGGGTGCCTCTTTTTTTGTGTAGAGTGGGAATTAGAAATCGCTCATCAAAATTCATAGTGTGAGTGTAGTTTTGAGAAGTTATAAGTAGATGAAATGGTAGCTGTTGTTGCTGGATTCCTGCCCCTTTTCCAGCCAGGAGAAGATTAAAAAAAAAAAATAAAATAAATCTGAAAATAAAACAACACAATGAACGTTCTTTCATTCAATGTTTGTGTGTGTAAGTATATATCTTGGTATGGTGTGTGTGTGCGTGTGTGTGTATGTATGTATGCTATTAGCCTGTTAGTTTCATGGTACTGTAGGGTTATTTTCTTGTTGTGTGTTGTTCGGTTGTTGTGGTGGAACTTCTATCAAAATTAATTGCTACCTTTTTTTTGAAACCACGCCCGGCACTTAATATACTATTTCTTCTTATATTACATAGGTACTAGTAAGGCGAGCTAAGAATTGAGTCATGTATGTATGTATGTATGTACGTGTGATTGAGAAAGAATTGAATGGTAGGGTTAATAATCTCTTTTGATGTCCTGTTCAGACTCTTTCATATCTGACTCATTTGGCTCCATTCATTCAGTTTTAGCAAGGTGACAGGCCGTTGCTGTCTATAGGTTACTGTAATACAGCAAGATCTGGATATTAGTGATGGATCTGGAAGTTTATACAAATTTATTTTGCGTTGCTTAATGAGAAGAGAAAAGTAATTTGAATCCGAGAGAAGAGTGATAGTGTGTTGTCATCTACAACCTCTATCTGTCCTATCGTAGTCGGAGTACCCCGATTCAAAATCAGTTGGCCAGAAGTGCGTTATTACTGAACGGTTTTTTTTCACGGTTCCTGCGATTTTCTCCATAAAAAACACGAATGGATTTCATTAAATTTAGTATACTAACTAACAAAATACAAACAATTATTATTTTTGTTTAAAATTTTTTCTTGAGAACATTCATTTATGGCTGGACAGAAGAGAAAACTTAGGTTGAGATAATTTAGAAGGAGAATATTTGAGCATGAGAAAAGAGGGACCGACTAACTGGCAGAGTGACGGTGTGAGAACGTTAGTCGTGAATTTGATGGTTGTGCGGATGGCATATGAATGACGTTAAATTGACGGTCAGTCTCCCTTTTTAAGCGGGCGGCTCGACTACATCTAGACTCTTTAATTTCTCCTTCCAATCTCCAGCTTTTTAGGCTGCCTTCTCTAAGAGCCTGAGGTCTAGAGACGACGAAATAAAATATAACGTAAATACTGTGACATAATATAAGCAATTTAATTGTTCTATCAAATAAATTTTGAATAGTTACAGCATGAATTAGGCAGTTCTGACAGTCAGACTAAAAGAAGAGGAAGCAGAAAAAGAAAAACAAAAGAAGGAATTATAGAGAAAAATTTAAGGAGAAAGACAAAATTAAAATTTATTTAATGACATGAATGATTGGTCCTGTGTTTTTAGGACATTACAAAAATCATATGAGTAAGAATTTCTGATGGGTTACATAAATTAACAGTACAAAAGTTTACGAATGACTCCAGAATTTTTTATATTATTTCTACGGGACGAAAGTTTTCATTTTAAAAATTAAATAACTTTATTTTAACAGGAATTTTTGTTGTTGTTTGTTTATTTATATTTACAATCTGTAATAATACAATAAGTAAATGTGGGCTAGATAAATGTGGCTTGAAGGCTTGAAGGAGGTGGCCAATGCCACTCTTCCTGTGACAGGAGGTCCCTTGGCCACTGGCGCTTCAACGTCTGGGAGGATTCCCAGGAATGGTTAGGGAGGACAGGTTTGTGACGTGCGGGTTCGTGTGTGTTCCTAGTTTGCTGTAGAATCGTTTGTAAAGTTGTTGTGTTAAGTCGTGTACAAATGGGATTTGAAGGTCAGTATGTAGCGTCATGTTAGAAACATAGTATGGGCATTGTGTGATTGTTCGCAGTATCTTGTTCTGTATGGCTTGTATCCGTTTAGTGTGTGTCGGTTTGGCAGTTCCCCAGAGTTGTAGTCCGTAGGTCCAAATTGCTCTTATTATGGATTTGTAGATTTAAACTTTGTTTTTCAAGTTTAATTTAGATCTTTTGTCAAGTAAGCGTTTTACTAGGAAGTATCTGGTTTTCATTGACTGTCGAGTTTTCGTTACGTGTGTGTTCCAAGTCAAGCGTCTATCTAGGTAGAGTCCAAAGCATCCGATGTCTTTTTCGTGTGGTATAGGTGTATCGTTAATATATACAGTCGGACAGTTTGATCGTCTGAGGGTGAATGTTACATGTGTAATTTTGTTTCATTAATTTTGATTTTCCAAAACTTGAAGTGTTGCTGTATAAGGTTTAAATGGTCCTGTAGGAGTGAGGATGCAGTGGTGGCATCTTTGTGAGCTGAAAGTATTGCTATGTCGTCTGCATATGTAGCCAACAGTGAGTCAGTAGATGTAGGGATGTTCATTGTACTAATAGAATATAGTATCGGTCCGAGAATACTTCCCTGCGGCACCCCTGCCCTAAGGGAACACTGCTGAATATTGATCGTCATTTCGTACTGGGAAGAATCGGTCAGACAGATAACTTTTAAGCAGCCAATAGTGCCCATCAGGCAGAATCTGCCGAAGTTTGAACAGGAGACCATTGTGCCACACTTTGTCGAAAGCCTGACTAACATCAAGAAAAGCTCCTGATGTGTAGCATCCTCTTTCCAGCGAAGAGGAAATTTCGTCAACCAGTCTGTGACATTGTTGTGTGGTAGAGTGTGATGTCCGAAATCCAAACTGATGTGTCGGAATGGCACTGTCTAATTCAGTAACAGGAATTAAAAAAGAAAAACAAAAAGTTAATAGTTTGAAACAATTCACACGGCTTCTCTTCCTGAAAATATCGTATAATTGATATTGTCATTTTTTGCCCTAATTTTGTAGTGGGTAGGGAAATAATTGGCAATTTACGGATTTTCAATTTTTTATTAAAGACAGAACCCACCTAAAAATCAATTTGTTTTTTCTAAAAATGATAGGTTAGCTTACAAGTGTAAAGAAAATATTGATAGGGAAGGGAATAGCTAATTGATTAGCGTACTGGACTCCCACCCGCAGGACCCGGGTTCGAGTCCAGCTATGGTACTCTTAGATTTTTTTCTTCCTAGGAGCCTCTACAGCTCACTGTCCGGTGAGGGACAGTGTTGTCTGTTACGAGAGAACACTGTCTGGAGGCCGGCAGTGCACTGAGAAGGGTCCGGGCGCCAATGACCATAGATGACGCGCCTTAAATTAAAAAATATATATATATCGATGTCGCCTTTCGAGAAAATTAAAAAAAAAAAAAATGCAAAAATCCTACTCTGCAAATACTGGTTAACCGATTTTCCTCAAGTGTAGAATTATACAAATACTTTTAATGTATTATAAAATTATACAATTGGTAAAACCATAAATTGTACAGAAGTAGTACTTTATAGGGAAGCGTTCGAGTATCCCCAGACCCCACAAAAAAAATCAATTTTTCCGGGGAAATGTTTCAAATAAAAGTGATTAAGTATTCATGGTCTACAAAATATATTAAGCTTAAAGAAAATACATGGTTAGAGCCATTTTCGAGAAAATCGCCATAAATTGAAAAAAGAAAACCGCCGGAAAATTCGCACTTCTGATTGATGGATTTTGTGATTACTACCTAGACGGAGTATCAAATTTGTGCTTCCTTTGATTTTTCATTTTCGAGATAATTTGTCCACGCACACACATACATACTGACTATAAAGGGGTTGATGAAGGAGAGAAATGGTCTGGTTAGAATGAATTAACAGAATATGGTTAACACAGTATAATAAATGACACTGATTGCCTGGACTTTTCACTTGAAATGATAGAGTATGGTAGAGTGGAAAAGGGGTAATGACACGCAGTGATGAACTCAGTAGTATGAACTGTTCTTCTATCAGTCTCCCGTCGCTGTATTTATGTGGTTTCTCCCACTCCAGTCCGAGAGAGTGGTCCTGTCATTTTGTCTCTCTCTGCTACGAATACTCTCTTTGGATACTATTACACTGACCATTTACTAAAATCATTTTTACTTTCTCTTACAGCCTAATAAGAAAGAATTATGAAGAAAGAATAGAAACCTAATAAGAAAGTATTATGATTGAGTCAAGTTTTCAAATTTGAATTTTTACCGGAAATACATGATCTGAGCTTACCCTGAGTACGAGAAAAATGTTTTCAGCGAATGGTCTGTGTGTGTATGTGTCTATTAACAGAATATTTCAAAATCTTCAAAGTCTTTTCAGCATCTAACACGAAGATTTCCAGCAAAATTCATCAGCCTAAAGTGTTACTTTTACTGAATATTTTTTTTCTCTTCAGTATTTTTTCTCGTTAATTTTTCCAAAATGACTCCAACGATTCTCTTTAAGCTTTGTATCCTACGTAACTACCCGCATAAATGCCTATCACTTTCATTTGAAGCATTAATCTGGGAAAAAATGTATTTTACTGTTTTTTTTTCGCGGAATCTGCGTCATTAAATTGCAAATTATTATATTGATTTATTTAAAGGGTAATTGGCGCTCTCTCCTGGACTGGAGTCTAATCACTTCGACTATTATTTTCTTGGCTACATGTACTCTTACCATCTCTATATTCATGTTTGAGGTAAGTGAAAATATCCTAGTTTTTAAGAAAGTATGTCAATTATATAATTTTGTATTAATTGTATTATGAAGGGAAAGGAGTAGCTAAGTGGTTAGCGTGCTGGACTCCCACGCGGAGGACTCAGGTTCGAGTCCAGCTGTGCTAACCTTAGATTTTTTTTCCTAGAAGCCTCTACAGCTCACTGTTATGGGCAGTGTTGTCTGTAACGAGAGAATACTGTCCAGAGGCCTTAAAAAAAAAAAAAAAAAATTATTATAAACGGCCAAATACAAAATGGCGGACTTACATTTCAGCCTAATTGTCTTTTGCTGCCTTTTTTAACAATGGAATGAATATGTTGAATTTTTTGTTTAGAGCTCACATTAATTATACAAAACAGTAAATATTATGTTAGAAATAACTTGATTTCCTGCATTTAAAAACAAAAAAAAATTATTTCTCAAATTCGATAATTTATAAAATATCTAGGAAGGGAAAATTAGTAAAAAGAATTCTAAACTAGATTTTTCATAGAAATAATTAGCCAATCACAGTGTAGAAGTGTGGTGTCAAATGTGGCCGTGGCCACATGATAGTTCTAGATTTCTGATTGGCCTAACAACCTCCCACATTTCACACCTTCTCTACACTGTGATTGGCTAATTTTTTAGAGCTAATCATTTTTATGAAAAATGTAGTTTAGAATTTTTTTTACTAATTTTCACTTCGTAGGTACTTTATATTATAAATAATCAAATTGTGCAATAAAAATGTTTTGCAAAAAAAAAAAAATGCAAAGTCAAGTAATTTCTAACCATAATATTTACTGTTTTATATAATTAATGTGAGCTATAAAGGAAAAAAAAATCACCATTTTCATTCCATTGTTAAAAAAAACTCAAAAGAGAATTAGGCTGAAAGCAAGATTCAATATTTCGCCGTTTATACTAGTGGGACAAAATAAATTTGATGTCAAACACCCAATAAAATTCCTCAAAGGAATTCATAATATTTAGCTGTGAAACTTTTCTTAGATCTGGAATTTTGAGCTTTTTATTATATTAAATTTATGTATTTGGCGCAGTCTACAAAGTATTGAATGAGTACTATAAACATTGAAATCTACGTAAGAGCCAATTCAATCAAAATCGAGTTTGTCGCAACAACCTAAAAAACAGGAATCTAACTAAGTATTATTGCAATGACCCATATCTGTATTGGCGCCAATGACCATAGATGTTGACGCGCCTTAAATAAAAAAAAAAAAAATTGTATTATGAGAAAGTTGTGTGAGTGTTTCACTCTAGATTTTTTCTTTGTAGTATACTGCTGTTAAACACAAACTTTCTCAAATTGATATCAATCACTAAAAAAAATCAGTTTTTTGGGCTCATTGGGCTTCAAAACTGCCTTAATACGGACATGACAGTTTATTAGTAAACCTAACAATTTCACTACTTTCTTCCTGGAACCTGGTTCTCCTCAATGATTTCCCTGGTAAATCGGGAACGTGATAGATCGATACTGGTTAATGTCTTTCCTCAAATTTTCCTTTAATTCTTCTACTTATCATATTTATTGCTAGAGTCTTCTTTTTTTTGTGTTGACTCACAGTAATATGAAAACAAATCTGGTCGATTTTTCTCTTATTTCAGTTAACACTATTTTCTAATCGACAAATTTTCACATAAACGGATTTTTCACCAATTTAATAGGTCTATATTATTTACTGGGGAGATTTTGGATTATTAGGAACTGATTACCCAGTGAGTTCTTACAGACGTATTATTATTTTCTATTAACATCAAGTCTCTATCAGATCATTCTCCTGCTGGGTAATACAGGTAGATCAATGTCTGACTACAAAAGTTTAAAATAACTTTGCTGGCCGGCAAACATAAACATTATAGTGAATAGTAATTTTTAATAAATATAGATAGAGACACTGTGGAAAAATATGTGTGTGAGAGAGACAGTGTGTTGGAGGAGAGGATATCTACGTAGTATTAGGTGAACAGTAGAATGGTTTGGTCTAGATATCGTCCAGGTATTGGACGCTAGATTGTGCTGGCTATTTAGCCAGTCTAATAATGTGTTGTTTGGAAAACCAATTATTTTCGTTGAATATCTACGGTGTTTCCCTTTCTTTAGATAGCGTGTTGTTATATTTTCTGGTTCTCTGAGAAAAGAAACAGACCGGGATAGAAGATGGTTACTATATAGTTATACATATCTAGGCTATATAGATTATTTTAGTGTATAATATTTCCATTTACTTTTTTTTTCTGTTTGTAGAACAATCTAACTACTACTACATGTCCGAAGGTAGGAGACCGCCATCTATGGGAGAGAACTAAATGTCACGCGATCTCTTCTTCTTACCAATTACACAAACACACTAAAAAGTGGACGACACAATGCCAACGTCATTCAACGATAATTTCCCCATCCTCACGGAATTTTTTCTCACACAAATCAACCCCTCCTCCTCCGAAATACACAAAACAGTCATACCACTCGTTATCACAGTTGAAAGATTATAAATCTACCTGATTCTATACATATATACTTTTTTGGAGGGGTTCTGAAGGAATAGTAGCATTAAGCTTTCTCCTAAAGTATCAATTCAATTCCAATTTCTCCTTCTACCACCAATATAAATTTCATATAATATATTAAAAAGCATTGCTAGAATTCCAAATTTGAAGGAAATAGGTTAACTGGAAGTATGACTTTATAGAATAGGTTTTCGAGGTTTTTTGGGGGATTTACTTAAAAACGGTTATATTTCCTTTCAACTTGGAATGCTTGCTGCACAGATAAAAACCTATAACTTTTATTTGAAACAGTTTTCCGACGAAAATTGAGTTTAGCTTGTTCTGCAGAATTTGGGGCTTAAAAATTTCTACCGACCCCCAAGATCTATTGTACTATCCCTCTGTTGCCATAGGTGAGCAGCCCGTTTCAAGTTGAGATCTCTGACAAATCTTAGAATCTTGGAAGGTTGTAGGGAGGATTTGTCCTTCACCTCCTCTGCTTGGTAACTACCCAGGCTACTGAATTTTCTTTGAATGGTAGTATCGCAGTTCGTTAAGAGATGTAGTGGAGTTTCCTCCATCTCCCTACAGAATCTGCACATGCTATCATCTTCTAAGCCTAGCTGCTTTAGGTGTCGTCCCTTGAGTGCCCCGTGAGGAAATCCGTAAGCATGCGCAGTTTATTTTTACTTAGACTGATTTTAGTGTTATAACTTTCCAAGCAGATCTTGGTTTGAATCAATCCTGGGCGGGTGTTCCAGAGTTGAGCTCTCTTCGCTTCCTCCTTTTTTTTAAGTTCCCCCGAAAGAGATTGGTCGCTGATTCTGCAAAAAGGTTCAGGCCCATTTTGAAAGAGGGATACAGCGCCTTTTCTTGCCAGGGCGTCGGCCATCTTATTTCCTTCTACGTTCACATACCCAAAATAGGGTGACTTTGTTATTTTTTTGCACAGTTTAAGTATTTGGGAAGTATCAATTCTTTTTTCTACAAAAGATTTAATCAGCAATGCCTGCGGCGCTTGCACTATCCGCGTCGCTTTAACTCAGGTCATGTTGTAGTAGTCGATGAATGTTGAGGATGGGAGGTTAGTGATGTGCTTAAACTGGGCTAACTTGCAGGGATGCTAAAATCTCTAGAATACTGGTTAATCCTCTTCCTCATATAGGGAAACTTTGAATATTTACAGCGTATTTATTTCTTCAGCAAATAGGAAGAAAAAAAAAGGAAAAGAAAAAATTGTCTATAAAGTGTTTGATTTATTGCAAAAATGTAGGAAATGTATAAAAATATTGCCATAAATATGATTCGATCTAGATGTTGATCTGACTGATTATTATTTCTACCTTCTTGTATTGCTGACTTTTACAAAGCTATGAAGTAGGGAGAAAATTTTAATTCTAATTGGTTTGACGTTTTTATATATGAAAAAAAAAAACTAAAGTACTTTAATAATGCTGCGGACCCATCCACATATTCATAGGTACTTTAATAAATTTTAAAAAATATTTAATAATGATTTGTTACGGCGTTTATTAAAAAGAAGTTTTTATTAATTGGTTAACTTTGATACGTCATTTCCGGTTGACTTCTTCGTTCTTTTTTTTTTTTTTATTATTACATTATTATTAAAGAAAGTCTCTAATAATTTCGCCCAGTTAAGATGCGTCAATAAAAAAACGGACAGCGTGTCATTTCCTTTCAGTCGATCTTTCGAAATATCTGTCTCTCTCTCTCTCTCTCTTTCTCTCACTTTTGAGAAAGACGGAAAGAAAGAAATAGAAACAAAAAAAACTTAAATTCTGTTAAAATTTGAAAGTTTTGTATAGGAGGAAGATTTTTATTCCCACACTTTTGTTTCTTATAAAGTAACCCTTTCTCGATTGGCCGATTTACTATTTCAATGTGAAATGGTTTCCTTTTAGTTCCAAGTAAATTATATCCAACAAGTAGCTTAAGTATATAAATAATAGTTTGTCTCAATGCACAACTGCCAACTCTCGCAAACACTATTTTTTTCTGTTCCTCTCTCTCTCTCTTCCCTCTTAGAAATCATTATTCTCATCAGAAATTATTACAATTTTTATATACCAGTTTTGACACTTGATTAAAAAGCTGGCCTATCAACCCAGACAGTGATATTCTTAAAGAGAGGTAACAGAAAACCAAATTACGTGTACATACGCAAGTTTCCCTCTGTGGGAATAGAAAGTCAATCCTATAGGTGCGCTTCGTCTATTCTTTTACACATGTGCACAAAACTACGAGTATCTTATAAACTCTTTACAAAAATAAATAAATAAATTTATAATTTCTCTAAAAGGAAGTTTTGTCATTAAATTAATAATTATTATTTATTTAAAATTATTATATAAGTGAAAGGTCTTTTGTCGTAAAAAAAAAAAAAAATCTGGTGTGAAACCCTCACACGACAATCTCTAACTCCGACTTACATAATTATTAATTGTCTTCTTCAAATTAATAATTTTTATTAATTGTTAATAACAACTGGGAAAATTTAAATTTAATGACACTATTTTTTTTTTTTTGAAGGAAAACAGCCTCATCCCTCCTCCCACACCCCGGAAATGAATTTTCACGGAAAAAAGTTTTAAACAAAAATGAAAGGTCACTGTATGATATGTATAAGCTAGTTTTAATGATATCCATTACTATCTTCATGGACAAATCGCAGGAAAATTAAAAGAAGTGTTCATTAAGTAGCATTTCCGGTCAAACGATTTTCATCAAACGCGAAATTTCGGCAACGCATTTATTAGTATTATATACAGTTAATATAGTATTACATAGTAAATAAAGTAAAATAACACTTTAGAGAGGAAAACACCATCTCCCAATGAATTTTTCCTAGAAAAATGATTCAAAATAATATGTTCAAGCATTATTATATGTGCAGAAATAGTTGAAGCTATTTATATGAAATCGCAAAAAAGTAAAGTAACCTTTCAGTAAAGTGGTACTTCTTTCTGGTTGACGCGAATTTGACCAGAACCTTATTGTCATATACCCCTGATAGAAATTAAACATGAAGTTTGAACTTTCTCCGACTTTCCGTTTTCCAATTATGCTGGTTATACACACACACACACACACACACACACACACACACATACACAGACGAATTTAATTTAATTTAATCGTGTCCTCATGAAAATTTTGACACGATGCAATGCTTGCTCTTAGCAATAACAAGGAAAAAAGAACCCAACCTGTGTCTCTGCCATATGACAGTTTTTTTTCGTCTGGTGCTATTTTTTCCAGGCAATCGTGATTATGAGATTTTCTTTAAAGTGCCAGGTTACAGTATGTTGTACAATTCTATTACCTAATCTATATTTTCAATCAGAATTGACTTTTAATTATGACCAGTTGCTCTCGTAATGCTAATATTCTGAGAAATTCTGCTGCCCCATAGTGTTCTATCGATATTACATGTCAGATGAGCTTTTGTTATTGGTTTTCCACTAACTCTTTGTAAAGACACTACATTAAAAATATTGTACGTTTTTTTAGGCAATTAAAAAGTATTATGTATTAAGAAGCATTCATATAGCAAGTAAGACTTCAGAAAAAGTGATTGATGTATCTTGATTTTAAATGATCACATGGCTAACGTCGTTTCTCCAGCCCACAGGAGGAGCCGTCAGGATCAGTCCTCTACACTAAACTGTAGGAACCTATGTTTGGTTTTTGCCCTAACTTTACTTTATAGTGATACAAATATTGCTTTTTGGGTTATAGGACAGAAAAAAACGTTTCTGAAAGGGCTTTAGCTCTGAGTGGACATTTTGGGCACCCTTTTTCTTAAGATCTTGCAGCGGCCTTCGTAACAGATGCGATGATAGTACGTGAAGAATACCAAGTTGAGAGCTTCTTGCAATTTTTCGATTTTGAGATATTTGGCTCACATATATACCGGTAATTTCTAAAATTACTTCCTACTAGGAGTAAAACGTTAAGGACGGAGGCCCGATCCAAGGATTGAAAAGTGGACATAAAAGAAGTTTCTTTTCTGCCCTGTAATTAAAAACAAAAATGTATCACTATTAACGTACGATTTGGGGAATGTTAGTTGATTTAACTGGTTATTCATAAAATTCGATTGTCAATATCAGGATTTTATGGCCGTTTTATGGTCTCTAAAAATCCTTACCTTTTTGTCGTTGATCAAATATTTTATCCAAGAGTTTCAGCAAGAAATGAATTTTTTCTTCTATCTTTGAACTAATTAACTAATTAGGTCAATTTTGATTGACTTTTTTCAATTTTGACCAAATCTCACTGACGGTTTCTTCGATTATGAAGTCTCCTTATTATCGCATACAATCAAGTAATGTGGACGTTAAATTTTGGATTTGCTTTTCTATTTAAATTTCCTTCATCTAGACAATTTTTATGGATAATTAAATATTAAACATCCAACCAAAAAAAAAAAAAGTAAAAAAAACGATAAATATCCGTTATTTATTGATAACCGCTTTAATTGAGTAACTTAATATTGATACTAAAGGATTGAATTATTAAAAACAAAAAACACAAGAAAAACACAATCGGTAATAGATTGTACACGCTAGTGAATTTTAAAAAACGGGATATTGTACTCCTATGGTCAAGTTTCAAGACTTCCCGCAATAACCGCAATGTCCTCGATAATTTTCTTTATTTTTTTTAATTAATAATATATCATTATCCAATATTAATTATTAAACTAACATTATTATATGGATTATCTTTAATTAAAGATAAGATTTTTGGTTATTTTTTTGATGTGGTCAAACCCTTTCAGACTGTTGAGTCTGAGCGTAAAAAGCCTAATTACCTTACTGTTTCAGTATTCGCTTCGAAGTTATTCTGTGCGATAGATAGAATAGTGTAAATTTCATTCTCAAGGATCTGGCAATAATAATAAAAAGGAAACGGAACAAAAAAAGAGGATAATATATTTGACACTTCTTGACGGTATTAAATTTCTCAATCTTCGTCCACGGATTAGGCATTTATATTCAAAATGCCTTCAGCCAGGAAACATGGCGCATTGTACGGCTATTCATAGATAAAGAACGAAAGTGTGCTTCGTGAAACGTTTGTAACTTTCATAAAAAGTTGCAGCTTTTAGCTGAGAAAAGATATCATATAATAATAATAATAATAATAATAGTAATATAGAAATAATAATAGTAGACAGAACCTTGCGAATAGAATAGCCAGAGAAAACAAGGAATTATGCTAAGCTCACAGAGGAAATTATTAGACTGCGGCAAGTTGAGCACGCAGCGATGCTCCTTTTAGCGACTTGGAATGCAGGTGTTGTCCCAAAAACACTAGATGATTCCACTAGAGAACTCCCATTTCTCTTTATTCCTCTTAAAGCAAAAAGCAATTATTTTGGAAACGTGCTGCAATCTCCACTTAGTTTTAAAACACAATATTAACTGAAGCTTTGTTCAGTATATGAAAGCCTGCAAAAAATTATGCATGTTCAAGACCCGAGGAAAAATAAAGTATAATAATAAAACGAGGTTTCTCATGCTATTTTTTCATCCAGCAAGATTGCTACAGCTGATATTTCAGTACGAAAGCGTTTATAATCATATATTGACGCATTTTTTAAAAAAAAAATATGCGATTACGTATTTAAAAACAAAACACATTACAATAAAGATAAATAATCTATTTAAACAATAATATTATTGCAGGAATTAATTAATTGCGTCATCATAAGAAAAAAAAAAAAGAAGAAAAGATTACACATACGTTTTTTCATAAGATTTGCATAATTTGAATTAAATGTTAATAAAGAAGAATGGTGGAACAAGATTGCTCTCTACTGGAGATCCAGCACACTATACTAGAGTGTCTTCGGTGATTAAGTAAGAACACTGAAAGCAATACGGGAAAAAAAGGTCTCATATAAATAAAAAGTTAAAACAAATGGTATCATTTCTTTGACATTAATAAATATAAAAACATAATAGCAAAAATATTTATCATTTTAATGAAGATTGTTCATTTAATTCATTGTATTTTTAAATCAGTTTTTTATTTATTTTTATTTATTAATTTTTTTCCTTCTAATATAAATTACATGTAAATGGTATATGTGGATATATATACAGTGTTTCCAACATAAATTGCCTTCCATTATTTTATTATCGTATTAAATTTTTTATTAATAGACATCTTCTGTTTATCGTTGTTTACTACGTATTAACAATTGAAATTAAGATCGGGTGTGAAACTCTATTTACTCATACGATTATAATTATTTAGGATATTTAGCTCAGACATACGTTAACTCGAATTAGAAATTCATAATAAATTCTACTCTGGTACAAAGGCGAAGTGATCCCGTAGCACTTTTAGCAATTAAACAACTATCGAAAATTATTTTGCATTGACTAGAACAATTAGAAATATTGGGTTAACCAAGAACCATGTGTGCTTGCCTTGAGAATTGGGTGAAGAGACGGCACAGAAGAGCTTCAAAAACAGCGTATTTATCGAAATTTATTGCCTGACTCCATGTCCAATATATAATATCTACACCAGAGATATTTTCCTTGATAGCCTACTTCTTTTTTATGGTCATCGACCTGTTTCGGGCGTTCGCTCATCTTCAGGATAACATAGACTTGCACAGAGCAAATTTAGTTTACACTCTGGTTCTTAAAAGTGCTTTGTTAGATCTAACTAACTTTTAAGGAAGGGGGATCGAGTCTTGAATTTTTTTGTTTCATTTTTATATTTGGCGTACTTTTATATCGCTTACAAATGGGTGGTACGTGTTAAAATTGCCACCGTGGATTATGTAAACTTTAATTTGAAATATTTTTGAGAAAAAATTGATTTGTAGTAGGGTTCTGGGAAAGAGGCTGCCCTTTAAAGAAACTGTTTTTTTAAGCAGGAAAGCGAGATAACATTTCTAGACTAATGCGAGTAGTATTTTAGACAATTAATTGGTATTTGGGAATATTAAACTGTATTACAAAATACGTCCATCTGAAGACATAATATTCAGCGTGACAAAAGCGTCGCAATTAACTAAACAAAATATATATACTTAGCGTGACAAATTATGTGTTTCAAACTGTTCTAAATTTAATTTTTATTAATTGCATTGATGAAAGTGTGGGTTCAATTTATGTGGGTAGAATCTAAAGAGGGATTTAATTTTCAATAGAAATTTATTGTATTATTTATTTTTGATTATCATTTTATGAGTACCAATAAATATTCAACAAATTGCAAACGTAAAAATCCATTATTTTTAAACTTCATAGAAAGACAATTATTAATTTTGGAGCCAGATATTTTTGAATTATTTTCGAACTTTATGTGGAAATATTTTGTACCAAAAACAGTTTTTGGTGAGAATATTAGAGTATAAAATAGAAAGCTAACCATTAGTTCAGATTTTTAAAGATAATGTTCAATAAAAAGTAATAATTTTTGGTCGTTCTCATCGAAAAATAAACAGCCCGACATAGTTTTATTGCATTAGAATATAAATAAATGATATTTTATTAAACCTTAATAAATATGGTTAAAACAGTATTTTAAAAAAATAATTTTGGACCATCAGATTAAGGGTGCATTGAAAGAGTTCTATGGGCTCACGTGAGAGCCCACCGGCGAGGGGGTGGTGGTATATAGAACAAAATGATAAAGCGATATGTTTTTCTTTATTTATTTAAATAATGGATGGTGGAGAACGCTATTTCTAACTTAGGACATGTGAATATAGCTAACCAATTGCAGATACTTGACAGCATGAACTTGATATGACCGTGTATAGTGATAATACAGTCCTGCCGGCCAACAAAAGTCGTCGAAAATCAAATATTGGGGAAAAAAGTTTCAAATAAATATGATAAATTTATATTAGTGTAATTAGCACATTTCAGGGAAATATTAACAACGAATACTTAAATATGTTAGTTTAAGATACCTGAAAATTAAAAAGCCAAAAAAAAAACTATGAAATTGCACTTCAGATTTTTTTCTTCAGACTGAGGAACGAAACTTGGACGTAATGGAATATAAAGTTTAAGCTTCCGGTGATTTATATTTTTACAGATATTTTATTCACACAAATCTAAATACCCAAGTACATGGACTATTCGCTACAAATATTTTCTCATCCTCCAGGAGGACTAAAATAAATATATATTTCTGGTGAAAAGATAATTTAGAAATTTTGACATTATCGCATAACGCTTATAGTAAGAGAAACTGAATGATTGGTACACATTTTTCGTCTGTGCGGTAATACGTATATTATTTTGAGATTTAATAGAGTGACAATTTTAAAAAAAAGTTACGAAGATTCGGGTATTTTCAAATATGAAGAAGTATGACTTTAATTTATGTTTTTCTGATTTCAAATATGAAGAAGGTACGACTTTAATTTATGTTTTATGATTTCAAATATGAAGAATACGACTTTAATTTATGTTTTATGATTTCAAATATGAAGAATACGACTTTAATTTATGGTTTCTGATTTCAAATATGAAGAAGTACGACTTTAATTTATGTTTTATGACTTCAAATATGAAGAAGTACGACTTTAATTTATGTTTTATGATTTCAAATATGAAGAAGTACGACTTTAATTTATGTTTTATGATTTCAGTTTTCCACGATTTTCTCGATTGAAAAATAAATCTATTATGAAACACTCACTGTAATAAACTTTCTCATACTGTAATACAATTTAGTATAACAAACGTAGTCAGGTATATTATATATACCTGCATGTAATAGCGTAGGAGCATTGTCTGTTTCTTAGATAAAACTTGTAGCTGATTTTTAAATTTTAACTTAATTAACAGGTTTCCTGAACTTTTACAAATCAGTTTTTCCGGAAAATTCTTTCAAATAAAAGTTATAGAGGCATATCTGTGCAGTAAACATTCCAACTTTAAAGAAACTCGTTGGAGCCGTTTAAGAAAAAATTATAAAAAAAGAACTGAAAAAACCCATGTAGTAGAGTTGCATTTCTGATTGATGGATTTTGCCCGAAATCTTCTGCCTGATGCGGTGATAGTGTCAAAACGGAATAGCAAAGTTGAGCTTTCTGCGACTTTTCGTTTTTGAAAATATTCTGTTAACTCACAGACACACACTCTACAGTAATATGTATAAGGAGCATGGGGAATAAAGGAATTAAAAAAAAAAAACACTCTACAGTCACACTCACATATCTAAGTATTCACTAATAAATTCAGTGGCTGATTTTAATGCACTAATCGTTGACGTCTAAGGTCTAAAGCCAAACTGCCTGCCAGACAGAAGACGATTAGAGTTCATATGGTACATAATACGATCAATCATTAATTTCTCAGGAAGTTGCCTGCTACCGATCCTTAGCCTGGACAAATCATTCATTTCTTCCTTTCCATTTCTTTCCAGAATAACTGACACAGCTTTCTTCCACAGCACGATGGAAAGTGTGCTTTGGATAGACTCTAAATATACATGAAAATGTAGCATCTGGATAAAATTTGAATACCTCCCTTAATATTTCAATTGTCAGACCATGGTGCCATATTAGAATGCATACTTTTCAAAACCCTTTCAACTTCGACTTTTGAGAAAGCAACATCATTATGTGTGTACCCATTTCTAAATCTATTTCTGCCCTTAATATGATCGTCCCAACTTACTCTTCTATCAAATATAATTCCGTGATATTTAATATTTTCTACCATTTCTAATTTTTCTCTGCTCAAATATATTGATATCCTCCGACTTGGGACTCATTCTTTTAGAATGGTACATAATCTTCGATTTTTTGTTTTTTTATTGTCTGTGGGGAGGGACCAAGTTCTATGTTATCCAAGCCCTATTCTATCCAAAGCCCTTCTGGGTCCATATAGCTACCCCAAAGTTCGGAGCCTTGTTACACTATCGTACATTAGAATCCAAAAGCCGAACCCGCAGCAAGACCGTTGTGGACAGCCTCTAGTTGCCTGGGGCATCTTTTCATAAGGGATTTAAGTTCAGACTAACATTTCTACCTGAAAAATAGTTTTTCGAGAGGAGGCAAAGGTTCCTCGGACATTTCCTTTCTCTCAAGCTTTTTAAAATACTTGGCCACAAGCAGCGTCTAAAGCTTCCTCTACATCTAATTATATAAGAAGAACGTCCCACCTCATATCTAAGTATCATTAATAAATTCAGTAGTGCTCATGTAGTGTTCGAACAGCTGAGTAAGATGTCTAAACAAAAGAAAAACACATATATACTGACAAACTATTCGCTAAAAACATTGTTTTCATATTCAGAGGACCCAACAACATCAATCACTTCCGGTAATATTTCGAAAATATGCCGCAATTGCCAATAATAGACTTCCTCTTCTGTTATGGAAATACTTTAGAATCCAAAAGCCGGACCCGCAGCAAGACCCTTGTGGACAGTCTCCAGTTGCCTGGGCATCCTGTCGTAAGGGATTTAAGTTCAGACTAACATTTCTACCTGAGAAATAGTTTCTCGAGTCTTAAACTTAGGCAAGATTATTTTTAGTCTAAGAAACTTTAGAAGAATTGTGAAAGCCTTAGCTCTGGAATTGAAAAGGATAGTCCAACCATTTATGTTTTAAGCGTATAAAAAAAAAAGAGGACTATTTGGATGTGATGTCCAGAATGAGCAATAGAAAATCTGTCACAGATATCTTCAAAAAATGCGATATGGGAACTACCATCCCATTGTATGGATGATCACTCATTATCTCATTATATGGAGATCACTTTCAGAAACAAGTCTTTTTCTAACTTCAGGAAGAAAGGCAAATAAAACTGACTGAAGCAATAATAATATAAAGTTCAGGAGTGATTTAAACATTGATAGAATTCAACTCTAGCTCGCAGTTACCAACTTGACCTATTTGAAATGTTAAATAACTTACCATATAATGTTTTAAGAAAACTGCGAAATAATTACTTTCGTGGGCAAGAAATTTTAATGTATGAAAGCGTTATTATAAATCAAAAACCTTTATGTAAATGTACTCCTGGTAGAGGAGAAATTGAGGAAGGCCGAAGACTACATTGAGAGGACGTCATCAAAGAAGATTTTTTTTTTTTTGGAAGAAATGGAATGATTCGGCAAGTTATTATTTATTCAAGTTGACGGAAAATAATGAGTGAAAAGTTTGAAAATGAATGATTAAATTCATTTTTTTTTTAGTCCATTTAATAAAAAGGACATTTCTAAAAATATACAATTCAAGGAAAAAAATTTCATCTACAAAAGTTATAAATTTTTCATTTTGCTGCAATAATTGATAATATTATTTCATTCATTGGGTGTATAATGTTTAAAAATTTAATAATCTTTGTTTAATTTCAATTATTTAAAAAAAAAATAAAGTATTGCAAATTTTCGAAATCCAGTTTTCACCGGAAATCCGCAGCCGCTCTCTGAGTTGGGGAAAATGTTATTAGCGATTTTTTTTGTATGTCTGCTTGTATCCACTAACTGTAGACAGAGAAAATATATTTTCTGCATGTCCCACTAAGAAAAAACACTAAAAATGATAAAAATTCTGGTGTAAAACACTCATACTTTCTTATAACAATTTACATATTTTAGTTGTTGTGGTTGGTTCCGCAAAGCTGAAAGCATCAGATATATTTTCCTTATAGCCTGCTTCTATTTGCGTTATTGACCGCTTTTGGACGTTTGCCCACCATCAGGATGCTTTTTGTCAAACAGTGTGATAACATAGATTAGCACACTGTTCCAAATTGTTGCAAATCTATGTTATCACACTGACAAATAGCATCCTGATGATGGGCGAACGCTCGAAACCGGTCGATGTCCACCAAAAGAAGCTGGCTATCACAGAAAATATCTCTAATATTTCTTCTTCTTGTACTTATTCTTCACCTCATCTACCCGAAGGTGTAGAGGTTTGACAAAAATTTCGCCACTGATCTCTATTTAGCGACAAGCTTCTGGCACTTGCCCAATCACTAATTCTGACCGCAATTATCTTCTTCATACTGTCCTCCCAGGTCAATCTCCTTCTTCCTCTTGGCCATTTACTCGTAAGTTTTAATTAAAGAGCTTTTCGGATTGTCCTGCTTTCCACCATTCTGCACATGTGCCCGAACCACCTCAATTGCCCTTTTTTCACAGTTTGGATAAGGGGTTCAACTTTGAGAGCTGTTCGAAATTGTGGCATTTCTTATCCTATCTATCTCGACTTCCTCTCAATTTCCTGAGCTGCCGCATCTCAGCTGCTGGATGCGGCTCTTTTCATTTTCTTTCAGGGCCCCGAGTCACATGCGTAAGTGCGGGTTGGAACATAGATTGACCGATATACCGCCTTTTGGTCTCTTTTGAAACTTTCTTTTTGCTTACGAAAATTCTTATTAAAGGCGTAAAACACTTCCTGCCAGCATTTAGCCTTTGGTTGACCCCCCTGTTCGGTTAACTCGATCTGTACACAGATGAATCCAAAATCCGACTGGGTCTCGGGGGCAGCTAAAGTTAAAATGAAGGCCAGCCTAGGGAAGGACGCCGCGGTCTTTGAGGCTGAAGTGGCGTGGCGTTACAACCTGCGCTCAGGGAGATTATAAGGCAAAGGATAGTTGAGGTAAGAGTGGCCATATACTCCCTTTCCACAGTCGATGCCCTGAAGCACTTTCCTCACACCAAGTGGTCTCATGACTGGTGTGGGACTACCTACTTGCCCTCACTGCGGTGGTAACTCGGAATAACTGTCCACTCCCCTGGGTGCCGGGACATGCGGTTTTCTTTCTGGGCAATGGGAGGGCGGATGCCCTAGCGAGGGAGGGTTCGCAGATACCTTTGTAGGCCCCAACCCTTCTGCGGGTTGTCCCAGGCCTTATCCAAACTTCTATCAGGGGTTGGATAGAAAACAGCTTCTGCGGTTGGTGGGAGAGGAGAACCACCAGGACAGAGCAGGCAAAGCTGTTCATCAAAAGACATTTGCCTAAATTACCAGAGACCCTACTGACCAGAGCCGAAGGATATAAGGTTTATTGTGGGTCTACTAACAGGGCATTGTAGGCTGAACATGCACCACCTCCTTACTTGCGGATAGTGCGGTATGCCGATTCTGCAAGGGAGAGGAGGATACCCCCGGCGCACATCCTTTGTGAGTGCGCCGGCCTGGCGAGGATTAGGTTTCTTCTTCAATTGGGGGACGGGCAATCCCAAAGCTGGAAGCTCTCATGACGGAGCCGCTATCAGCTTTGCTAGGAGGGCAAGCTTGTTGGCTGTGCTGTAATTTAAGGGGATTCCACAATAGAACCCGATTTGCAGGTCGCAATGGAATGGAGGCTCCCCCCACCACGCTTCTATTCTATTCTAGTTCTAATCCTTTGGTTAAAGTTCATCCCCGTCAACTTGCTACTGGCATTAAGCGTTAAACCCAGGTATTTAAAAGGAGGATACTTGTTCAATTTCATGGCCGTTACTTTAATTATTGGCTTCTATTCTGCTGATCTTGACACGTTACCCTATACTGGTTTTCTTCAAGCTTATTTCCATTTTTCCTCTTCATCAACTCCGACGCCCATATATCCTACATTTTTTCTGGAGCTTTTCTCTGCTGTCTACCAGAGGACTAAGTCATCGGCGAACGCAAAGTGTGAGAAGTATACGGGTTGTATAAGAATCATAGTTTTTAATTTATTATTGTTATATGCTAATTAAACTTAATTATAAATCATTCACACCTAACTGAAATATATTAATTATATATATAAGTTAAATATAGACTTCTACTTTTTTCCGGTAAACTGATTATCTCCAAAGTATTTTGGTATTATCTCCGGTATTTTTTTGGCCAAACATTGAATTCTTATATAAAATAGTATACGTATATTCTGAATCGTCTTTTAATTAGCGTCTACGTTACCCATCCCCCCCAGAATACCTCTTGATTAATTTTCCTAGGAAAAAATATTTTAAAAAAGTATCACTTCTTTATATATGTTGATATCCAAATTTGAGGAAAATCGTTGGAGCTATTTCCGAAAAATTGCAAAAAAAAAAAAATACGAAAATACTATTAAGGAAAGTGGCACAATCCGGTCGCCCCGATTTGACCAAAACACCAACTCTATCTTTGGGTCATTAAACATAAAAATTTTGCAATTAAAAAAAAAAATATAATAATCTGGTGTGAAACATTCACATAACTTTCTCTCATACTACGTTCACCAGTTTAAATTAGTAAACGTATAATTTTTACAAATTTAGTAGTATGCTTCAAATTTCTTGAGAGCATGACCTTCCCATATCCCCCACAGAACTTGTCCTAAAACTAGACATTTTTTTTTCTCAAAAAAAAAACTGTTTCAAACAAAAGTGAAAGTATGTCTGTATGTATGTATGTATGGTTAGTATACCAAGTTTGTGAAGCAACCCGTTGGTGTCTTAATGTAGAAAGCCGGGGGGGAGGGAACGTTCAGTAAAAGTGGCACTTCCGGGAAACCGATTTTCTTTCAAACTTGGAGTTTTGACATCGTATTTATTCGTAATTAATATTATATAGACGACACATTGAACTAATATGGCACTTTACAGGTTACCGTAACTCCACCCATCCCCCATCCGCAAAACCCCTCATAAATGAATTTATTCGGAAAACTGTTAAAAAAAAATAAAGGATAGCTCTACATGTAATATTGTTCACGAAGCTTAAAGAAAATCGTTGAGCCACTTTCGGAAAAAAAAATTGCAAGAAATGAAAAAATCCTTTCAAAAAAGAGAACTTCCGGTAGACCGTTTTCAATCAAAATCTATTGCGGATCCCCTGGCAGCACTTAAACCAGATATCAAGATTGAACTTTCTGCAATTTTTCCATTTTTGAATTAAATTTTCTCATGCGGGTACACAGACCAGTTTTCAAAAAAAACCACACCTTATTTTGGAGTTGTTATTATTATTATTGTTTGTCTGCGGGGAGGGACCAAACCCTACGCTATCCAAAGCCCCTCTTGGCCCATATAGCTACCCCAACAAAAACAACAACAAATCGGTCTAGAAACAAATATTAAGGCCCGGCTCTAATCCATCTAAGATTCACCGCAGTCCAAACAAATCGGACAATAACCTTAAGGAGAATAGCCTAAGCACTTCCACAGACATCCTGCTCCGACCAAAGGTCCTGACCCTAATCTCCTCACAACCCAGACAATCTGTCATAAGATGGATGTGTTCTGTCTCACAGATTCTACAAAATGGATCCGGCATGAGCCCCATTACGTAGAGTATTTTGGACTTAAGGGACCTCAAAACACAGATATAAACCTATCACTGTGTTATTTATAACATTTGCCCCTCCCTCAAAAAATGAAGATTTTTAGATAGTCCTACAGAAATTATAATTAATTAATTAGATAGTCCTAGGCGTTAAATTTGAAATGTTATATACGAGGGTCGGTTCAATTTGATTGGCACCCTCTTCTGGACTGGGTTGGTAGGCTGGTACTTACACCATTTCTATATTTATATTAAGGTCATGTAAGTGAAATTGGAAGTTTAATATATCATTTTATATATAATTATATTAACAGCAGTAAGAGAAGGTTGTGTGAGCGGTTCACACCAGATTTTTTTTAATATAGTAACCCCCTCCCGAAGAAAGGCTAAAGCTAGACTACTTTAGATATCTATGTGTAAATTGTATGAATTTTGTTTTTATCAATAAAGAGAAAGTAAAAATCTTAAAAAATATTCTTTCTTTTAAGAAAATAAATTTATAGAAATCCTCATAAAATAAATTAAAATTGATTGGCGAGTTTATTATGTAATTTTTATTTTATTATACATATATATATGTATACGTATATATAAAAAAAATAGTTCCGTACATAATCTCCACTAGTTTAAATTGACAAACATTAATTTATTTAATTAAGGCTATCATTTTGTTGTAAACATTATTTTTATTTTCAAGAATGTTTTTTGTGGAGGGGGGAACGATGGGGAAATAAAAATATGTACGACTATTTAAGGATGTGTCCATCTGTATTGATGAGGGCAACACTGATGCTGCAATAAGTCTCTTATTCCTTAATTAATAACAAACTGAGTTACACAGCCTGTTACTAAAAAAATAAAAATGGTCTTACGTCGTTTTTAACATTCATTTAATATCATCTATTTACATTTGAAATTTTTGTACTATTTTGTTTTTTTTTAAATAAAATCAGCTGTTCTTGTTTTTAATTTTAAATTCTTATTTTTGTTTAATGTTTTATTTCTATTTATAACTTGGTTGCAATCAAGTTTTTTATTTATATATATTTTTCTTCTGATAAACAAGAAGTTTTTTTTAAAATTAAGTTCTCGTAAGTTGACAATTTTTAATTAAATTTTTATTTTATAAAATTAATTATTTATTTTAGTGTGAAGCTTTTCATTGTAAAAAGTGCAAAAGGCAGTATTTCATACAAAAAACAAATTCACTCACTCACTGTCACTCAGAAATAGCATTTGTGGAAGATAAGGATTTATGGAATTTCTTGAATCTTGTTGTTGCTCCTTTTTGATAAGTATTGCATTTCGAGAAGAGAGTGTGGTTGGAAACATAGAACGAAGGCCTGGAATGACTGGATACACTGGAGATTTGAACGCCGAATAGCACCGCTTAGTTGTATATCGTATATTCAAAGTGGTTTAATGAATGAAGTGTAAATCAGTTGTTTGTTTTACTATCAAGAGTTAGGATTTATGGTTCAGTAATCTGAACAGTTTTTGTATCGTAAGTTAAGATCCTGTCATTTAAGTCTGTTTTGTGAGTACCACATCAGTCCTAGATAATGGTCGTTACTGATAGAAATAGAAAACTTAGTAATATGCAAACAAAATCAAACAAAAAACAATTCAACTAATTGGAGTCAAACTAATTCAATAACCAATACAAATATTGTAGTCATGGATGGTGCGCAGTAATGGAAAAAATATAAGGCTTTTGCGTCGGTAATAGCCTGCTTCATTTTGTTGTAGACATCGACTTGGTCATCTTCAGACTGTCTTAAAAAAACAAAAGAAAACAAAATAACTGTATGATATTACGCTGTTTCTTTGCATAAAAAAGGGATACCAAGCCACCTTGTGCAAATGATTAGGAATCTTTGACCGAACCACTTTTGAAGTAGGCACTTACAAACAAATGACGCCTGTTTGTACGCCTGAGAAACGCCTAATGACGCCTGAGAAACGCCTAATGACGCCTGAGAAGTAAGGGAGTATAGCAAGGTTGCGCTCTGTTTCCCATACTATTTGACCTGTATGTGGACGACCTTACCTATGATTGGCAATCAAATCTGAAATATGACTTATCTGCAATAGTCCTAAATACGCTGCTAATTACAGATTTAGGTTTAGATTGCGGATTGTGAGAAACGTTTACAAAAAGTCGGCTATCAGCATATAATTTAAGCATTTCTCTCCAATCAAAAATAGTTACAAACTATAGTGTGGTCGAACAAGTGGATATATTCAATTATCTAGACTGCCGTTTATCCTATACTTCCGGAATGGTGTCGATGATACGCGTCCAAACACATAAAATTAGTTTTTTTTTAAGGTAATGGCGGTCCTGAACCAGCCCTGGCTGTCACAAAGACGTTTCGTGACAAACAGATTAGACTTTGGGAGACGAAATTTTGGAGAAACGCTGGGGGGACACGCAGGGGTGCCTCCAAGCCAAAAGATTTATAAAGACAAGTAGGCAGGGAACTTCGGAGTATCTCCTGTCCCTTAGTAGGACGGGTCTGAGGACCCTGATAGGGATAGTGACTGGACACACTTGGGTGTCCAGCCACTTGTTTAATATAGGGAGGACGTCTAGTCCCATTTGTCAGAACTGTGACGACGGAGTCAGGGAAACGGTGTACCACTACCTTTGTCAGTGTCCCCGTTTCGCTGGAACTAGGTTTCGTGTTTTTGGGAGGGCATCACTCTCGCAGGATTGTCTGCGCGAGCTGGAGTTTCGGGATATCTTGGGATACTGTAGACTAACCGGTAAGCTACCGGGGGAGATTCATTAAGGGGATAGGGGGGTCTCGGGGGGATAAAGGCCACATAGGCTTAGGTCCCGCGCCATTAGGCACCCGAATTACAATAAATAAATAATAAATAAGGTAATGGCTCTTCCGATCATTTCGTATGGGTCAGAAACTTGGACCCTTTCGATAAAGAATCGAGTGGCGCGAACATGAGCTTTCTTAGATCGGTTGCGGGCTATTTTCTGTTCTGTTCAGTACCACCTAGAAGCTAGGAGGTAGTTGGATTTGTGGCCTCGCAGTAGATTTTTTTTACTTTAAGGCGCGTCAACATCTCTTGTCGTTGACCAAGAATTTTAAACCCCAATCGTTTTATCGTTTTATAAATCATTTATTTAAATTGTTATTTTAGTTCTATATAGTAAGCTTGCTTTTAAATTGTTATTTTTTGTTATAAAATGTATATAGTGACTTAGTAAAATTGTGATACTATTGCATTATAAATGTCGACAGCTTTTTGGAAGATTTAGGAACGGAACAGGCTAAATGACCTAATCCTTGAGGTTGGGAATATTACGGTGTTTATCAAGACATTCTAAAAATGAGCGTTCGCTGGTCGACCAATTCAAAATTAAGTAGATTAAGTAGATCTTGAAAAGAAATCTCTTAAAAAAATATGTTAGTTGCTCCCACGTTAGTCATCCGTTTTCAATACAACAGATTGGAGAGTAAGAACATACAGTTTTAGTAGGCGGTATTAGGAGGTATTTTTTCAAATTTCTGATGCAGAATTTTAATTAAAAAAACAAAAACAAAACTGAGTTACTGAACTGGATTTACTTTATTATTTTTCTTTATTATTTATTGTCAAGGATATTATTCCGATAATTTCCCTAAATTTTCGGAAAAGTCCAGGGGGAAACTTTTTGAACAAAGAAGCAAAAAAAAAAAAAAACTACTGCAATTAGCGCAGTACGTCACCCGGCACAGATAGAGAGGAAGATCTCTTCCACCTGTCTTAGTATAAACCGATTCACACCAAACAAGGATTCACTTCTAACTTGAGGCTACTTGGTGATCATTAAAGAATAGATGAACAAGAAGAGGAAGAGAAACAAAAAAACATTGACTTCAGTAAAAAAAAAAATCAGGTGTACTAAGTAGTAGGGGGGATTTATAAAACTAAATATTATTGGCTGTTTAAAAACTCCGCCTTACCCATACCACTTTCAGGTATTTAGAAAACTCCGCCTTCCGCCCTTGTTGTCAACAAGAAGCCAGTAGCTTACTGGTAGTCGTTCGCGCGAGTACTATACTTAAAAGTATACAATTTATACTTGTGTCTATGTAGCCTTAAACAAAATTATTTATTTACTTACTCTACACAAAATATATAATATAATCTATTCTTGTCCTTTTAATTAAAAAACAAAAAGAAAATAGTTATTAATGGTTACTTTATTTATTAGTTTAGTTTTTATTAGTGGTCCAAGATAATCGAAAACTTTTTAATGAACTTTTGAAAAAAAGAGAACTATTGGGAACTTTCGAAAAATAAAAATAATAAAATTAAGGAACTACATTTGGGGAAACTAAAATTTGAAAACTTGTTTCTTCTTCTTCTTCTTGAATAAACCATGGAGACGTGTGTATTGATACCACAAGAATTCTCCTTGGTTTTGTCAAATCTTACAAATAATACCACTACCACAACAACAACTACAACAATGGGTAATCATCAAAAAACTCGTCTACCAGAAATGTTGGTCACTGTATGGACTAATGCTAGAATCCCGCAAGGAACGTTGATTTATCCATTTCAAGGTACAATACGCCTGGACAAATTGGAAGTATACAACTATTTGGATGATAATGATGTAAGTTATTTTTTTATTTATTTAATTATCCAATAATCCTGAAATCATAATTTCCATAATGGTTTAGTGTAGTGATTTTAATGCCGGCAGAATGGTATGCTTATCGCATTCAGTTTCCTATATAGATTCCTTCTAAGTTGTTTTTGTGTAATTTAATTTTTTTTTTTATCCTAAAGTATATAAATTTGTGTGGCAAAATAATTCTGATTTTCGGGCAAGGGGAAAAAAAATACGCTGTATCAGTAAAATTTTGCCAAGCTTTGTTACTACCCGATACTAACAGGTACAGATAATAAATATGACCTATCTATCACTAATGTCATCAATCATAGGATACACAATTACTGCATCCGTTCCGTGTTGCATCCTTTGTTATTTTCAAATAAGACACTGCCTCTTATCCACTTAACTCGGCTGGGATTCTTTTGTTAATTTCTGTATTACTGTACGTTCCCTTATGAAAAGAATAGTATTTACAAAACAACAAAAACGGCTTAAAGTATGAAGATGATATCCCAATTTTAATTAATTATTTTTTTGGAAAAACACCAATTAATTGTCAAATTTCAAAGAATTTTCTTTTGCTGTTTTCCATTGCCAATAGGGATCTTACAGCCGCATTAACTTTTTAGTCAATAAAATTTAGAATTTCAACATCAATTATTATATCCAAAAAGTTAATCTTATCACCGATAATTATTTTCTTAAAATTTCTAAATAAAGCATTTGTCAGACAAATTATATAAATTCTTATAAAAATAAATCGTAAGATTTTTTTTTAAATGTTAATAATAGATATGACCTAGGAAAATCGGAATAAATTTGAACATAAAATTGTATTATTCCGTGCAATAAATATATTGAGTTGTATTATATGTGAGAAATTATATTGAAAAAAAAAACCCAAAATATAAAGCCACTTTGTTGATTTTACTGGCTAACAAAAAAATAAAAATAAAAAATTGCCTATCGCAGTGCAGCAACTATTAACTATAATGGAAGTATTTTACATCCAAAAGTTAAATGTGGCCAAAGTGATTTCAACGCGTTAATAAGAAACGTAATCTATGTAGTGGCGGGAGGGATGACATATTATGAAATTTTCAAGGGGGTTTGAAGTTTATTTTCTTTTTAGGGTAGAACTAAATAAAGCATGATTTCAATGACAAGCTTGAGATAATCTTGTCGAGATAAACAAAGTATATGTACCAAAGAAAATGTAGAAAATTAATTTGAAATAAATAAATGGATGAAGCATTTAATGAAACAAAAAAAAAAACAACTCTAATTATTCATAAAATTATTTCATTAAAGTAATTTTATTTATTTAAAATTGCATAATAAAAAATTCATTTAGCGATAAGAATTTTACAAAACTGTTCTCTAATTTATTCATTAAGAAAGAAAATTAATATTACTATTATTGCATTTGATAATTTAAAATTTAAAATTAATTAATGATTAATTTATTAGAAGCAATATTAGTTTCCTAGAAATATAATTAACTCTTCAAATAAACTATATTACAAAATTATAATAATATGCTGGCGGTAAATTATTGTTTTGCAATATTTTTAAAGTCATTAATTAAAACGTTTGTTCAATTTAATATGACAAATTTAATAATAACAAAACAAAAAAAAATTATAATATTGATTTGATAAATAACGGGAATATTTGCTTCAAAGTTTGAAGCGGATTGCTTGTAATTGTTTTTTATTATTATTATTATTATTATTCGTGATTAGCAGATTCAGTAACACATAGAAATCAATTCGAATCTAGGTTTTCTATATTTCGAAAAATGATTTTAATATCTTCGGTTATATCCCATCTATCTTTGTTAGTCGACTATTTCCGCTTTATATCTTGATTATTGCTTAATTGGAAAGAATAAAAAGAAATTAATGTATTATAAATTTTTATTACTACAAAGAAATTTTTATAGGTACCTAAAAATATACCGAAAAAAATCAATAATATTTCAATCATTCAAAAAAATTAGTATTTTTTTTGTGAATTCCTCAGGATCGCAATTCATGACATGTCTCCATTCTTTTAGAAAAGTCTTTTTTAATTGGGGTATTTTTGTCTTAATTGTCTTGCTGAATGAACTTTTTTTCCTTTATGAGGTTCTTTTATTATGTTTAACCATAATTATACTTCAAAACCTTGAATTAAACAACTTAAATACCATTAAATCAAAACATTCTGGCTAAAACGCCAATATCCACCATAATTGTTTTCATATTTGATTTAAAATAATAATAATTTAATCAGATAAGATGGCTTGATGTTGTAGTTGGGTCCTCAGAGTTGGAAAGCATCAGAGATATTTTTCGTGATAGCCTGCTTCTTTTTGTGGTCAGCGACCTGTTTCGAGCGTTCCCATCATCATCAGGATGTTTTGTTAAAACAGACTTGTTAGTATATGTGATATACACTCAGTGTATAAACTGAGTTTGTTGTATGGAAGTCTATGTTAACGCACCGTTTTAACAAAATATTGTTATGATGGGAGAACGCTCGAATCCGGTCGATGACCACAAAAAGAAGCAGGCCAACACAAGAAATATCTATGAAGATAGCTTTATATCTATAAAGCCATATACTCTGAGGCTTAAAACAACCATTGAGGTTCCCTTAGACAGCAGTGTTTATGAATAGAATGTAACCATCTGAAAATGTATAAATGTGAATGGGTGTGTTGGGAGATTTTGCCTGTGGGTTACTCGCTAAATCCAAATAATTGCACCCATCAACTAGCTTTGGAACCCTATGGTATAATGTTTGGGGAGTGTCAGTGTAAATGGTGTTGGTGTAGTTAAAGTTGGATAACCGCAGGGACTCCAAGCTTTCTGATGAATTGGCTACTCCACTATGTATATACCTATACTTATTACCTATTATTAAACTTAATGATAATTCTTTCTAGTTCAATATAAACTTAGAAACAGAGCAGTTAATATGCCTGCTATGATACGTGACTCGTATATTTATAAATCAGCCGATATGGTAGGGTCCTTCACTAATCGATACCTGGTTACCTTCTTTGCATTAAGAAAATAACAAAAAAAAAAAAATAAAAGTTAATTTTCAATAAGAAAGAATCCTAACCAACTATAACTGATGGAAAACTAATGAATAGTTTTTGTCCGCGTCTATTTTTTTTATTTTATTTTACTTTAAACTAATTAAAACCACTAGTAATTATATACCTATTTAACAGTTCAGAAATAAATAGTAGTATCGATAGTTAAGATCGATCTTGAAAGGGTGAGAGTAGAAGAAAAAGGTATGTTAATTGTGTGAATTTTGCTTTAGTTGTTCTTCTTTTTAATTATTGGTGGGAGAAAATTCCGTTTTTTTTTACATGCACTTCTACATTAAATGACCAGTTTAAGTGAAATTAATGTGGAGGGGGAAAAAAAATTGATATAGTTTGTTTTGTTGGTGGAATGAATTTACTTAATTTTTCAATAATTGTCAGAATAATTGTTTTCAGTAATTGTTTGGAATTTTCCATCAAAATAATTATGTTTTTATTAAATTAAGCGGAATAAAAATAAACCTAACCAAGCAAAGGATGCACCTTTTTTTTAAAAAAAATTGTCCAAACAAAAAAACAATGGATCGTAAGAAATGAATTTCCCTTATTGAAATATTGCATAGGATTTGATGTTTTGGTTGGGCTAAGAGCAAAACATTGGTTTAAGACTTCTCGCAAAAGTCTGCAAAGGGAAGCGGATAGCCTTCAGTGTAATTCGTGTCCAGCCCAAAAACCCAGAGACTTCTTCAACATTCGTACTATACTCACAGAGCCTGAAGAGGACTTCAGGCAGGTACACATACGGCTAGCCATTGAGGTTTAGTAGCTTCCTCCGCAGACAAATTCTACCTGATCATTACATATTCTCGCTCAAATTTACCATTACAGGCTACGATATTTATGTTGATATCCAAGTGAACCCTGATCTTTTAGGTTGCGGTGGATTTAGCTTTGGAGGCCACTCCCCTTCTACATATCTAATATCCAAAACCCTCACTTTCTTGTGTGATATTGAAATATGAAACAAACTCTATTCTGTAAAGCATTTAAATCTATAACTAATATGATGAAAGAATATACAAATAAGCGCTCACAAAAGGTGCCCAGTACAAAGTGGTAAATTACTGAAAATTAATCAGTTTTACCCAAAGATATATAAGAGGATAATTGGTGGCACTAAATAGCCCATTTCTATTTCAAACCTGAATAACGAGAGCCCTGGTACTGGCCGGAAAATGTGACAAACTAGTGAGAAAGACTGAGAGGTATGGATAGGTTCGCAAGCGATGTTGAAATACGTAATACTTTAACAAAATTAGGCGTCAATATAAGTTGATGCGAAATTCCTAAAATCTGGGAGGGCCCGCCCGAAGATAATCAAAGAATGAACTAATTATCATTAAAAAAAAAATTAATGAAACTATTTTTTAGTTGCCAAAAACATTAAATACACTCTGAAACCAAACATAAAATTAATAAAATCCATTAAATTGCAAAAATATATCGAACACCTAAACAATATGAACACCTATGATTAAAACTAAACAATAAATAACAATGTATCGAAATTTTAAGTTAATTCTTAAGTATTCTTTGTTTATATGTTTTGTCGGTGTTTTAAATTCAAGAATTACAAAAAAGGGTGTTATAGAAAATCAAAATAAAATAAAGGAGGGGATAAATAAGATTAAAAAAAAAAACCACTGCATGAACTTAATGTTTTATTATTGTTTCGAGGAATTTAGTGAAGCAAACATTTGAATTTATGATGGAAATTTTTTTGTGAACTCTTCACAATCATATTAACTTTTATGTGTTCCATGTAAGCTATTTTATTTGTTTGGCACAATAATAGAAATATTCCTCATTTTGGGAGTTCTGAAATGATTTTGGGAGTTGAGAAATGATTAAGTGGTCGAGATTTTGCAAAGTTTTGGGGGGAAAAATATATTTGGCGCAGAACAATAACAAAATTCATAAAAGAAGTCTCTCCACCGATTCGTGCAATTTATCGTTCAATTTTAAAATCTTTGCGAACTGATTATTATTTTATAAACGTGTTTTACCTGCTTTTCTCTTCGATTTTGGAGATATTTGTTGTAATTAAAAGGAAAGACATCAAAAAAATTGGGAATTTTTGTATTTTAATTTCAAGACAAGATGTACTGCAAGATACTTATTGGTTTCTTGAAGTCAGTTCGTCAGTTATGTGTTAAATTTCTATTAAAAGCAATTATGGCAAACTGGGTACAAGAAGCCCAAGATTCTTTCAAATATACCGAAATTAATAAGTTCGCCCGAGTATGGTAAAGTTTTCAACACTCACGGAAGTCCGAGTCCGATCTAATTTAACGCTCAAATTTAACTGCAAATCAATTATCTTAGACAATAGTGCCCAGATTTTTTTTTTTTTAATCTATGACATAATTTATTGCTGGAGAAATTTGGTTTGCAGATAACTCCGCTTCATAAATTTTCTATTTATGTTGAAAAAAAAAAAACGGCTCAGATCTACAAAATGAATTATATTAGTCTTACCACTAACTTAATGATGGGCAAACAGGTGTGTCTGGTTGTAAACCACCACCACCACTAAAGTACGTTGTTTCCATGACAGCCCTTAACTTCTCTATAAGTTCCTTGCTTCCTTTTCGGCCTGCCCGTAAATACTAACACAAACCGGAAGTGTAAAAGTTCATAAACTTCCTTTTTCCCCCCTTTCTTATTACTTTTTTTTTTTTTTTAATCCTATTATTACCTGTTCGATACCTAACGTATATATTTGTAGTTTTTTTTTTTTTTTTAATAGTATTCATAACAGTTGTTCTTAGTAGTAATTCACAATAGAACGTAGTCATGTGGGGGGTGCTTGACCAATATTTTAGTATAGATAATATTTCCTAGTTCTACTTATTGCTTTCTCAGTTTTCAAGATCGTATTATTAAATTTTTTAATTTTCATGGGAATTTCATTTGTTTTTTTTGATTCCTTAACGGAAAAAGAGTCAATTTTTAACGAACGGTATACCTCTGTTTTATGAGTGAGTAAAAAACAAACAAAAAAACGAAAAGTTGAGCGGAACTCAAAAATGATTTTCTATCAGGGCAGCTCCAGGATGGAAGATGGGTTGACGGGTACGGGGCTAATTCGAGATGAAACATTTTGTTAAGTCAAGGCGAGATGCCCACAGCCTTTCAGGCAGGGCTAATAGCATTTTATCTGTCCTGCTGAGATAAAAAAGACAAAGCGTACATAACTCCCATAGTCGTAATCTTGTCAGTCATTCAGGCGAATTGAAATTTCATACTCATGGAAATTAGTAGCCATGGATAAAAGTTTTTCTCGTCCATGGTAAACCAAAAGTATTCCATGGTATAAGAGCCACGAGGCGGCAGCACCGAATGCTAGGAAAAGCCCTTTAGGATTCGTTACTAAATGCCCTGAATTCTTCTGCCTCATGAGTACAGCCATCAGAACATGGATCCATAATAGTTCATAAAATATTGGGTGAAAACTCCTGGCCAAGGGCAGGCGGTAAAGTTTATTAATGGCTATTCGCTCCGTCTTAACACAAAATTACTACAACAAGATCGTGCGGCCATAAGGATGGCTGTAGGCCATGGCTTAACCATACGGATGGCTGTAGACCAGGGTCATTATAGACTTTAAAAGCATCATTATTCCCAGGAAAATGTTTCAAATAAAAATGATAGGTATGTTTTGTGTGTAGATTGTATAAGAAATTTAATGAAAATCAATCGTTGGAGCTGTAATAGGATCCGAAGAGCGGAGAGAAACACAAAAATTTACAATCTAGTTAGTCGCTACCTAGGCTAGACTAGGTGAGAGACTCTGTATGTATACAGCCGAGCTAGCTCTACAAGGGAACAGTTTTTACAACAGTTTACGACCAGTTTACAACGAATCAGCAATCTTTTACTACCTTTCTCGTCACTTTAGTCTATATCTCTCGCTACCTAACTTCCGTATACTTTTAAAGTCCTTGCAGTTTGTGAGTTCATTTCATTATACAGTGATCAACATATATTCTAGTTTATTTCATCTTATAATCCCATTCCCTCTAATATCTCTCTCCTTCTCAAATCCATTACAGAGCCATTTTCGAGAAAATAAAAAAAAAAAACTGGAACACTCAATTTGATATTCCTGTGGATAGATAACTTGAAGGAAATGGGAAGTAATGGTTTCGAAATAAAATCAGACGGTGTTCATCTGCTGGATTATATCTATTAAAGGTGTTTGAAATTTTGGTAAAATGTAAAGGTTATAAACTTCGAGGAAGATTATAATTAATTAACATTGTATTTATGTTTCACACCAGACTTTTTGTTTGTTTTATTTTGTATAATAAGTTTATGTGTGATTATTAATGAACAGGGGCTCATTTTGTTTAGGTAGAGACTGCAAAGAACATGCCCGAAATTATTCGGGATTCATTCGCTCATTTCTTCGTTACAATTTAATTTGGAATTGATTTTTTTCAATTAATTTTTCTTATAAAGTAATTATTAATTGAAATATTCCAAATTCAGTTGAGGTATCTCCAATATCTTCCACTACATTAATTAGTTTCTTTTTTTTAAATCATTATGTACCTACTACAAACAATATTATAAATTAACAAATTAAATAGACGATTTTAAACTTCTATAAAGATTAAACTTTCCAGCCTAATTATACAGATTAACTTGATAATTAAGTCGTAACCTCTTAAAAAAAAAAAACAACAACAAACAGACAAACAAAACAAAGTCCCGATAAACTTGTATAAAGCAGCATATTTAATTCTATAAAGCAAAGGAGGGGTTGGGTTTCCAGCTGGTTAACCACCCGTTTCTTTGATGGCCAATTGCGTTACTAATTGTGCTTACTATAACAACAACATGTTCATATGTGATTATCACTGCATAATTCCCCCCCTTCCACCCCACTTAAATGAATGTTTAACCATTTTTCTAGTTCGGTGCATTATGAGTAAGCCGGTGAAATGAAATATTTTAGGGTGCGCGGTGAACTATGGAGGTGATTATCTAGTACAATTATACAGTAATGCTTTTACTTTGCTTTTTTTTTTGCCGTATGAAAAGTTACGTTAATTCCAGATTTACAAAATTCAGCTTTCCCCCGGAATTAAGGAAATAAAAATTATGTGTGTGTGTATGTTTGAGAGAGAGAGGTACTTGAAATCGAAAAATTGAGTGAACTTCGGACTTAAATTCCTTCGTGAGAACCGAAGCGAAGGTTTCAGTTAGAAACTATCAACCAATCAAAAGTCCAGCTTCATTCTTCAAAGTGTCCAAAAACGTTCATTGTTTGGTCGAAACAATGTAATAAAATAAATTGAATAGGAATTAACTTCCCGATTTTCTAGATAATAAAAAAAATCATTATTCTAGTTTTTATGATATTAAGTATAGTTTTTACCTTTTTTAAATATCGGTAAGCTAATCACCTGAAAGTCTACGTTACAGTTATTATCGCACTCTACTGTTCTGTTAGCATGTTGAAATTACCCTTATGTCTCCTTATCCACAAAAGCGCTGAAATCAATTATCTGTTTCTCAAAAACCTAACCTATTAAAAAAAAAAATACAACTCATCTTTTATTGAATCATCAATTAAATATTATATATTATGGGATTAAAATCATGCAAATTCATTTTATTCGAAACCAGTCCATTTCCTTTGATTCTGTGAGAAAAATTGCACCTTTCAAGGATATTATATAAAATTAATAAGTTAAGGATAAAAAAATAAGAAGAAGAAGATATTACAAAAAGATTTAAAAAAATTGAAATAACCAATTTCCTTTCTTAAATTTTGTATATTTGATATTGATGACACACAACAGGTGTCTGATTCATAAACCGGCTAAATTTATAACTTAAAGTGAATCATATAACAGGAAATTTTTTTTTTTTTTTTTTTTGGAAACTTTAGTGACGTATAAACATTTTATTAAAAAATATAATTGAATTTAAATTAAAAAAAAAAAATAATATATACTTTAGTAATCTATTTCTAAGTAATTGGTTGTATGAATCAGGTATATTGGTAAACAACACTATATAGGACTAGGATTCTATACCTATACTGCATTTTTTTTATGTTATTTCCTTGTATTTCCTCGATTCTGACACGACTTAACTTCAGTGAAGTCCATTTATTTTTAAAATTATCTAATTAGCAGCTATGTATGAATTGAAAATGCATATGTAAGCAATATACTTTGATAAGTACAGTTTCATTGAGTAAATCCAAAACAAAAGAATCCGCAATTAGCCTTAATTTCATTTGGAAAACTTCTATTAAATTACTCCTCTTAATTGTAGAATAATACAATAAAAATGAACAATAGTCTACGATCTAAATTAAACTAACTATGAATCATCAATTACACCAAATACCGACCAATTAATTCTGACCAGTTTTATCGTAATTGCAGTAAAGATAAGTAGATTGGAAAAAAAGAAAGAGAATTTAATCTAGATAAATGAGAAAATAAGACTATGTGAGTTGCCGGATGATTTCTAACTTATTTAGATCGCAACAAATTGTCAGAAATTACGAAGCGATTTAGTTAGTATTGAAAGCGATTCAGTTTAAAGAAAATCGGATTAGCTGGGGTGGGGGAACTAAAATATCTGGTGTATAACACTCACACGGCTTTCTCCTACTACTGTTAATACAATTATATATATAATGACTTCATTTTCTTTAAATTTCAAATTTTACTCATTTAACGTAGCAAAAATATAGAGGTGGTCGGGGAACAAGTGCCTACACAAGCAGACGCAAAACAGAGCGTCAATAATAATAAACGAAAACCCATAAAACATTTGAAATTTAAAGCCATGAAAATTCCGCAGAATTATGTCTCTAAAATCAATCTTTTTCCGGTAAAACTTGTTAGAAATAAAAGAGGTAGGTTTTTTTATTTGTACAGTTAGTATTCTAGTTTAAAGGAAATCGTTACAGTCGTTTCCGAAAAAATAAAAATAAAAAAAAGAAAGAAAAAAATATCGTCTATAAAAACGCATTTCCTGTTCACAGATTTTCATAAAATTTGAAATTCTACTAATGCTTGTAATGTAATTTATTATTATATAATTGGTAGAATCATGATATTAAGATATGGAACTTTAGAAGAAAACTTAACGCTACTGTTTCCCCTGGAAGGCCTTCCCCCACCAAGGATTTCATAAAAATTTGCACTTCAGATCCTGTTTATCTTATTATAAGATTTTATACTCAGGGGATCTCATGTAACATGTATTTGCGATGAAAACTCAATTTTACTCTTGCGACATCCTCGTTACTTCAAAGTATTGCTATTTCTTCCTCATTATCGTCCATTATATTAGGACCCGAGGCCTAACTTTCCTCCCACATCCTTCTGGTATGCATGTCCTCACTCGAGACTGGGCTCCTTTTTTTTTCTTCCTCAAAATTTCTCCTCCAATTCTCTCATCAACTTCCGGAATTTTTCTACAACTTATCATTCCTTTTCTGTCCGTTCATTCAAGGCCTTCCTAGCTCACCTTCTCATATAGTTCATCTCAAACATTTAGTGAAAATAGACATTTTGAAAATTTGATACGAACGTAATACATACTCATACAGCAGTAAAAAACAAATACCCCTCCGCCCCCCAAAAAAAGACAGTAAAGAATTATTGAAGACATTGTAAAACTTTATAGATTAATTAGAAAAGGGAATTTTATTGTACATTAACTAAAACATTTCCTTTTCATATGTTAGAGTTAGGAGGGAAGTATTATAAAATGTTAATTATTATATGGTTATTGAAAGAAAGGTAAAGTACTGTTCATCACACAATAATAATATAATACATACACAAACACATACTCACATACGAAAACACCTTTACACAAATAATCCACCTGACCTATAACGGTTTCAAACGGTCCCTAGTCCTTTTTTTTTTTATAACCACCTGTTACCATATCCCACTGCATTAAACATACTACTACTACCATCTTAAGGGCTAGTTCTTGCTCTCTCTCTCTATATATATATATATATAACTTAGATGATAGACCCTTCTACCTTCATTATATATCCCTCTGGATAGTACGTAGTAGACCCACTATCCTTCCTTGTAAAGGGCTTAGCCCAGCCCTGCAGACATTATTGGAAAGGTCCTCTTCTTCACTTATCTTACCTTGATCTCTCTTCCATGCCGTCTCTATGTTTTACGCACGCCACCAGGCGCACTCTATGTGCGAAGAGGGGAAGAGTTAGCCATCAATTAACAACCCATAAATCGTGTAATAGACTTCTGGAAAGAAAAAAAAATACATCTGTAAGTTGAGTTAATAATATTTTCTCCATTTCAATTTTTTTAAAACAAGTTTTTTCTTTATTTATTGTTCTGATTGCTGTAATGGAGAAGTTAATGCGATCATGTGAAATTTACGGAAATGAGTTCATAACCGGAAATACATGTTTTGAGAACTTCTGGGTAAGAAAATAATATTTTTCTACCAATAGGCTGTTTATATAGACATATATACCTATTTATATGTGCCTGTGTTTGAACAAAATATCTTACAAATTAAACAAAAAAAATCACTAAAGCTTAAACTTGTCAACTTTATTTTAGGTACCGCATCAGAACACAAAGCTTTTGGTCAAAATCCATCAACCGGAAGTTGTCTAATATTTATTCACTGTTTTTTTTTTTTTTTGGTTCTTCTTCAGTTTTTCATTTGTCTCGAAAATGGCGATCAACGATCATCTGTGAACTACGTACATTATTCACACATAAAAATGCCTATCATTTTATTGACACAATAGTTAAAGGAAAATTGAGTTTTGGAGTATTCCTGGTGTGGGGCAGCCGTAAAGTTAATCTTTCTTCTAAACTATCATTTCAATTCAATGTTTGTTTCTATCATCAATATAATATTAAAAGTGTGTGACCAGACTTTACCCGATAGGTTTCTGTTTTGTTTTGTTTTTCACCAGGATGGTGAGGGAGTGGTTTGGAAGATGCAAAGAAATGGGGCATCCACATTAAAAACTTTTGTCTTTATTTCTTTAGAATTAAACTTTATTGCCTTACAGATCTTCCTAGAATTATAATAAAAAATAAGATGATTGTTGAATATCTGTTTTAGTTTTTTTTTAATCAAAACTGATTAGGTGTATTATTGTTAATAGCAGTCGAAGATTGTCTATAGTTTCTGTTAGATAATTTTTGGCACAGTTTAGTAGTTATTTAGTAGTATTAGATAGCTGCAGCAATTCATTTCGGTAGGTACTTCATTTTTATTGTTTGTGTAGTATTATAACACAAACACAAACACACTGCAGCTCATAACAGCAGATTGTTTTTTGTTTTTTTTTATGGTACAAGTTGTTATTCTTTACATTCTTGACAGTATTTCACTCAGTCTATGTGTGTGTGTGTGTATATATGTCTTTGTTCATCTTTCTTAAGCTATGTAATATATATATATGAAGAACTAAGAAGCTACCATCCACAAGAAGAATGATATAGTATTCATTTTCTGAAAAGATTCATCGGTCACGTGTGTCACTGCGCCACGTGCCGCTCTCTTCAACAATCTGGAAAAATCTCAGCCTTCTCCTACAGCTACTATTCTCTCTTACTATTTCTCTCTCATTGGATGATTCTTTCTAACTGAGTTTAGTTTTATTTTCCAGTTGAATGTCACGCCCCAGGCTGGTACCTCATTTGTATCGCCTTCTGTTACATTTACAATATCTTTATAAATAGATTTTTACAGAATAGTTTTTCTAATAAACAATAAATCTTATCATTTATTTTCTAGTTCTACCATGATTATTAATAAAATACCATGGCACTTTATACTACTACCATAATCATCACTTTTATACCTTATTTTATAATTAAGATAAAAAAAACCAGTATCTATTCCCATACATATATGAAAAAATAAATAATTGCTCCATGTATCCATGTGTACATATTAACGTACCTTAATGAGGCACTAAGGTAGATTGTACCGTTGGTTATCCTTGGATTACATATTGCCATATATATAAAATATGATATTTACATTTTTATATAATTTATACATAATTGCTATAATATAACACAGTAACATTATTACTATAACTATAAATCATATTATTGACAAGCTTGATATTTAAAATCCCAAATTAGAAAACCTAATTATTTGGAAATTGTTCCAATTATATGGAAGGAGTTAATCATTTTACAGCCATTAACTATAACTTAAATGACTTTTAAAATGCTGTTTTCGTTGTTTGTTGATCAATCACGTTACGATTCACCTAACTTAATGTTCTGTTCGTTACTTTTAATGGAAATTCTGAAGATTAACGATTCGTCGGAAGTGAAACTTTCCTGTCTTTGTATTTTCAAACCATTTTTCACGATTTTCACGATGAAACATTGAATGAAATTTTTCCAGAAAAAACTGATTTTATTATTTTGAAGGACTAGTATGTTGCGATTCCCTCAAAAATGTAATTTTATTATAGTTAAATATTCAAGGGAAAATTCAGTAAAACTTCCAAGTTTGAAGACAATTTTTTACTTCCTCTTACTACTGTAAGAGAAAGTGTGGTGATCGTGTCAAATTTTTTGATTTCGAATTTTCATCAAAAACATTCGTTTTGAGGTTTCTTTGAGTTCGAAAATGTGTTTTTACAAAGTGGTCTGTGTGTTTATATATATCTATGTATATAAAAATTCAGCATCCGTATGTTTGTGGCCGCAAAACTCTAAAAGTAGCCGATGGATTGACTTGAAATTTTTACACAACGTTACATTTCTATATAAGAGTGTTTATATATACTTTTTATTCTCAAATTCCCATGGAAACGGGAAATTCCGAGGGTTTCGTGAGTTTGGCAGAAATAGACAGACGCAGACGTCCAGAATACTGCACAAAATACGTCAAGAAACGCAATCATGGCTAGGATTTCACAGAAGAAATATACAATGAAGCGCTAATCTTCATTGAGGATCTTCGTCTTGCAATGTGTTGGCAAGTTGTTGGCACTATTGAGAGTAACAGTACCGAATGGGTCGATCAATGCAACATTCGAGAAAGAACTGCTCAGAGAGCAATCATACACCAGAAATGACTTACTTACAGCTATTCGTACAGCTAAAATACACTGAAACTCCTTCAAGAACAAAAGATAGCATTTGATCATACAAGCTGTGACCAACCAATCCAGTGGATTTACTTTTTGGGCGCTTCAGGTAAAACTGGAAAAACGTTCTTAATTTCCTTAATCCTGGCTAAAATCCGTTCAAATAGCCATATTGCGTTAGCACTTGCTTCTTCAGGGAATGCTGCTACGTTGATAGAAGGAGATAGGACAGCGCAATCAGCTCTTAAAGATATTCTTTCAGTTAAAAACCTTCTTTTTTTTTTTTAGTTTCAGTTCACAGCAACACAAAGTAGGGTATTAAATTGAATGATGTGTTTTCTTGCTGAATTTATGTTAACTATCATACTTCTATTCACTTCCCTAACAATTAAAATCAAATGAGCCACAGCTAAGCGTGGCCGGGTTTAGTTAGATATATATATATATGTGTTGTGTGTGTGTGTGTGTGTGTGTGTGTGTGTGAATGTGTGGTGTGTGAGTGTGTACGTATGTGAACAGGATAACGCAAAAACGGAAAAATCACAGATAGCTTAAAAGTTGATATTCCGTTTAGGTTTCACCATGAGATCTGACAGGAAGTTATCTGTTAAAATTTCTGAACCGGAAGTACCACTTTATTGAATGGATTTTTTTAGTTTTCTGCGATTTTCTTGAAATCGGCCCACCAATGATTTTTTATTTAAACATAGTATATCAACTACAAACTTTTATTTGAAACGTTTCTTTGGGAAAATTCATTTAAGAGAGGCTTTTGGATTATAGGTGGGGTAACGTTTTCCTTAATAAAGTAGATTATTAAATTTAAGTTCTTCCATTGATATAACATTGAAGACAATTAAATATTTGGTAAAGATTAGAATTTGACGAAAGTTTATCAATTACAACCTTGTGAATTGCACTAATTGAAAGTCGTGTGAGTGTTTCAAGTCAGATTTTTTTTTTTGACACCATATTATGTTTAAACAAGCAAAAATTTGAACCATAAAATGTATTGTAATTATTGCAAATTGTTATTATTATTGCAATATCGGTGGACTAAGCGTGAGCAGTAAGCTTTTACATCCACCGAATGAATGATTAGTTTCACTGTTTTATGTTTCAAAGAAACATTACAACTTTGAGGAAAAAATTGTTTACACTTAAAAGTTTCTTGAAAGATTTAGGTTTTTGGAAAGTTGCATACAATTGGCGTGTAAGTAAAATAATTGTGTGTAGGTGGACGAGTCCTTTTTTGTATTCATTACTTTGATTGTGAAGATATCGCCAGTTAACAAAGTGAAACTACAACTAAAAAGTCAATTGTTATTACATCATTAGCCGATATATCTATGATCAAGATTAACAAACAAAATAAAAAAACACAGAACAGAAGAGATAATGGTAAAAAAACAAACTTTTACAATGTGCGCGGGGGTGTACTACTTGATTGGGTAAATAGGTTTTTGGATAAGGTATTAATGATAATTGGATGTTTTCTATACACTGGGTAATCACTTGGTAATATCCACTTTGGTTAATCTGTACTGTTGATATCAGCCACATTGTATGCGCACTCTCATTACTAAGATGACATGCACACCCTATAATCTTTGCGTTGGTGTTTTTAACCTTTTCTTTAATTGTTTTGCTGATAAAAGTATCCGTTTTCTCTTGTGTACTTGCAGCACTAGATGGTTACTACGTAGCGGAACATCAGAGTTTTGGGGGACTTCTTTATCCTTTTTAACAAATAATGAGACTTTAATTGGTTAATTGTCTTTGAATAGTGTCATTGTAGTAGTATTTCTGCTTAATCAACATGCTGGATCTATTGGTAATTTTAAGTGGATCTATTATTTCCGGTCGGAATTTCAAATAAAAGAGATAAGACTATATATATAAATATATACATAAGACTGTATATGTATATATTTATTCTTTTTGTACTTTCTTACTCCATAGTAAGAGGAGTAGGTATGAGAAAGAGAGAATTGGGTTTGAAAGATAAATAAACTAGAAGTAATGCTGAACACTGTATAATGAGAAGTAACACAACCGTCAAGACTTTACACGAATATAGAAAATGGTAGCGAGAGATTTAGAGTGAGTGAGAGAAGGGTTGGTTGCTGACGCGTTGTAACTGCTATATAAACTGTTGAAAGACTGTCCCGTATAGAGCTAGCTCAGCTGTATATGTTCCGAGCCGCCCACTCTAGTCAGACCTAAGTAGCGAGTGAGACTCTCAATTTTTGTATATCTCTCTCTCTGCCTTAGATCCCTCTCTTCGGATCCTATTACGATCTTCGGATTATTGCGATCTTTTTCGAAATTCTATATTCCCCGAAATACATGTTTTGAAGTTGTTTTTAGCAAATGATCTGTGTGTTTGGGTGTATGTGAAGACAATATCTCAATCGCGGGAGGCACCAAACTTATTATGGGTTCTACCTATCTGAAACCGCCTATCTGAAATGAAGGTTTAGTGGAAAAATCCATCAACCGAAGTGCGATTTTACTCGTTTATTCAGTTTTTCGCGATTTCCTTGAAAACGTCTCCAAATTGATTTTCTTTTAATTTTGAATACTATCTGCGTACATAAATACCTACCACTTTTAGTTGAAAATATTAAAAAAAAACTTTTTTCATTAATGATTAAATATTTGAAAAATACCTAGTCTTCGCCAGGACGGTCCAGAAGTTTGCATTTTTATTTTGAACACAACCTTTGGAAATCTTCTTTTTTGGGGGTGCTACCTGTTTGGAGCCATGTCGTACGTTGTAGGACAGTAGAATTATAGTGACATTCTGCCGAAAATGTATATTTGTATGAAAGTTGGTGAGTTCCGAGGTTGACAGTTCCGAGTATATTTGCTTACATCGACTTCTTTTTCAAGATCCTAATAGTCCTCTGTCCGTCCTCATTGTGAATATTAGAGGAGTCATTGTAATTGTTTTCCGTGTTGTCAGGTTAGTAAACTCGCAAAGAAGACAAGTACTCTAAAAATTGGCTAATGTACTTCAGATTAATCTAATCCATTAATCCTTATCTATAAAGTTAATTTCATACTATTATAATTTCGTAAGTCGTAAAGAATGCCCGGTTCCTTTTTTCTAAAAAAAAAAATAAACTAAATTGCAATTATTGTAAATTAACTAAGACGAATGATCATATGAACCATCCTTGGTAGTTTTTCTTTACGCTTCTCACCTCTGCAATCATTGATTGACGGAAACTCAAAACAGGAAAAAGGAAATTTCTTTATACATCGTTGAATTTAAACGATGAGTAATAAATTCACTTGAGAGACTATCTTTTGGAACAAAACTATAATTTATTATTGAAATTAATTATTTTTATTTTCTTGAATCATCATCTAATTTTCTTTGTCATCCCATGTGTTTTTGTGTTTGTTTATGTATTAAAAAAAAAATACAATAAATAAATTTGGTAGGAATTCTATTGTTTTCTTTGCAAACCGGAAGGAAATCTATAAGGCAGCTGGTCCGAAATAAGAAAATATTTCCATTATTAGTCACCCATAATATTATTATGATTTAGGATTGTTAGTTTGAATTATTTCATAGCAGGTAATTTGTCTGTTAACTATATGGATCATTCAGTGAGGTAACTACGACAGTTTTATAGTAGTTTTATTGAACGCAACTTCTCATAATTTAGCTTTTTTTGAAACATTTCTCCGGGATTCAATCAGTTAAGGGTACTTTTGGGGGATCGGTGGAATTACAGTTTCTTTAAAGTGCTATTTTTTCCAAAATAATCCCCTAATACAAGTTTTCCATCTCTATTCGATTTTTTTGTTTGTGGGCCCGCAATAATAAATTGTTTTTCGTTGAAGTATGAGCCAGTTCGGCACATTTGTTTTCATTTTTGAGTTGCTGTGGGAAACTTGACGCTACGTAATGACTCCTAGATGGAACCGAACGTGCAAAATCTGAGATGGCTGGAAAGCGGATATGGCAGTACTTGCCGGCCTAATTTTATAATAGTTTCAATCCGCTGATAGCGTGGAAGGTGAGTTGCATTAGAGTAAGCATTACTTTCTCTCTCTCTACAACCAGGACTTACTTTTGGAAATCTTGAATGATCTTTCCGTATACTGCAAATAAAATTCACTTGTTCCGCCATTTTTGTATTGATTCGTCCATTTTTAGAACCTAGCCAACAGGATATCATGTAATGAGACTTTTATGAGTTTCTGTTTTTCGAGATATTCTGTTCACAGACAGACAGATACACGCACTCTCACACACACACACACAGATACACACACACACACACACACACACACCTTACACTAAAACCCTGTTTACTTCCTCTTACACCAGGTAAGAGGAAGTACATGTTTGAAATCCCCTAAGCACAGAAAAAAAAATGATTTTAGCGACCGAACTTGATATTCGGTTTTAGTACTACCACCGGATCTGATAGGAAGGTTTCGGTCAAAATCCATCATTCGCAAATGCGACTCTACGGAATGTTTGTTTTTCTCCAGTTTTAGGCGATTTTATTAATAGCAACTCCAACGATTTCTTTTAAACTTCGTATGCTATCTACGTACATTATGATTATTATTACCAACCTCGGGTGGGCTATATCACGGCACTGCAGCCAACAGAGGCTTATTGTGCCATCCCCGATAGTTCCTACTAGACAAACACTCCCTCCCCTTAAGGAGTTTGAGGGCCTTCACCATCACCAGGTCATTTTGAGCTACTATCTCCTCAGATCGCAGCGTACCAAAGGTCTCATACCTCAATTTAATTATTGCAACGCAATCAAACAACAGGTGGGGGGCCATTTTCCTCCTCTTCCTGACATAATTTACACAAGGGTTCCGCTCGAATGAGCCCTACCTTGTACAGATGTTTCCTGAACCTACCATTACCCGTAAATAGTCTCGTCACCAGAGAAATCTGGCTCCTACTCAGACTAAGAGTCATTTGGGTCCTTCGTTTACACAGTCCTGGCATCATCCTTTTATTGTGTATTACACCCGGGCTCCCCCCTTCCAGAGCTCTTCATGCTTAGTGCGACACCATTCTCTAATCGCTGCACGAATTGCTCCGCTAGTTATCCCCAGGGCCGGCTCTGGACCAATGAACGGAGTGTTTGCCACGTTCCTGGCCAGTTGATCAACTGTCTCATTACCCTCAATCCCTGCATGTCCAGGCACCTGTAGCAGCTGTACCTTGTTGTGCCTGGAGAGTCTCACCAATGCTTCACGACATTCTTTCACTAGGGATGAGGTAGTTCTGTAAGCCTCTAGGGTTTTCAGTGCGGCCTGACTGTTCGAGCAAATGCGTATGACCTTGCCCCTTGGGACTGTACGCAGGTTCTCCTTGGCACAGACCTTAATGGCAAAAACTTCAGCCTGGAATACAGTGGAATACCTGCCCAACGGCCTCTCAATGAACACCTGCGGGCTCATTCCATACTTAAATACCTATCACTTTTTTTGACACATTTTCCTGGGAAAATTGATTTTTTTGGGGGAGTTCCTGGGACAACAGTAACGTTAAGCTTGCCTCTAGAATACTATATCAATTCAATATATAGTTCTACCACTATATAATATTAATATATAGTAGAAGCATTTCTAGATTTCCAAATTTGACGGAAATCGGCTTAACCGGTAGTGTACTTTATAGTTTTCATTTAAATTTTTTCGAAAACGACTATAACAATTTTCTGTAAACATGGAACACTAACCGCACAGATTGAAACCTGTCACTTTTATTTGTAACATTTTATTGGAATAACAAATTTTTAGGGGGGGGGGGTTTCGGAGAAACCTTTAGTACTAGTTTTTCTTAGATGAGATAGAGAGCACTGCCATACAACACATGATTACCCCTACCACCTTTTTTACGACAGGCCCAACTAAATGTTTGTAATCATTGTACAATTTTAAAGAAAATGTTTTTATTAAATTTATTAATTGCTGCAGTAAGAGAAAGTCGTGTGAGTGTTTCACACCAGATTTATTTTTGTTCACACTGACCACAGAGCATGTATTTTTGATACAATTATCCTACAGATAGATCTCCCCCCCAAATTCCTGTGAAAGGACGCGGTTTTCTTTACGAGAAATGCGAACAAAATTAACGCTATAGATAGACTGACAGACAAAACGTTTGCATAAATATGTATGTATTGTATATATATAATAACGGTAAAACGTGTTTCTTTTTTTTTTTAAATATTATAAATTTTTCGTTTCATCTGTTTACAACTTTACAATACCCTAAATAGAAATTTTTTTTTCTATCAACGAATTTCTTGTACAGTTTGGCACTATATTTCACAGATTAACTTTTTTTAATTAACCAATTTCTAAACCAAACAAGTTAATAGTTGAATAAAATTTATATTTATATTAAAATAAATCAAATATATATTTGGCATATATAATATATTTATATTACAAATATATGTGAAAAAAAACTGGTTTGTTGATTTTTTATATTGAAAATGTTTGGATTCTTCATTCATTATTATTTATTATATATTAAATTATGTACAATAACAATTTTTTTTTTTCCTTTTCGAAATTTCGATTATTATTAATAAGCAATAAATAAGATTATTATCAACAAGCTATGTCTTGTCTGTTTATTAGTTTCTTTATTTGTTTGTGAATTGCTAATAATACTGAAAATACTTGTTCAGTGGAGATAACATGTTTGTAAAACTTGGTCTTCATGTCCCATTAACGAAATGTATAGGCCACTTTTTTTTCCTGTTTCTTCTCTAGTCAAACTTCCGTTCCGCTTTATCTGAACGACTGAAACCATGATGTTGATTTTATGTAGAAAATTTTTGATAATCGATTGAAGGCAAAAAGAATTAATGAAGATTATTAGCATAGTATGTTACGAGGAAATTTGGTGAGGATCGGTCAAGAAAAAAACATTCAATTATGCCAACGTTTCGACAGAGTTTCCTGTCTTTACCAAGGTTTTAATATATAGAAAGTCGTGTAGATATGGTGACAGAATTTTTAAAAATAACGTTTTTTTAATATATAATATATTTTTTTTTCCTGTACATGATTTAAGACAAGACACTAGTAACTTTTAATTTTCCTTTTTATGTTTCTGCGATGTAACAAATGTGTATGTTTAAAAATTCTTCCTCCACATCTTCACGACTTTCTATATATTAAAGCCTTGACAAAGGCAGGAAACTCTGACGTAACTTTGGCATAATCGAATGTTTCTTTCTTGGCCAATCTTCACCAAATTTCTTCATAACATAATTCATCAACGGTCAACAAATTATTTTATATTAGTACAGTACCTTATTTTACTTTCTCTTACTGCTTTGTAGAATATTACTTACTGCTCATCGTATAATATTTCGATATTTACACGATCAAAGCGTTTCACCGGAAATACAAGTATTCAAGTTCTCTGTGTCCAGAAAAAATGGTTTTTAGAAATTGGTCTGGGTGTGTCTGGGTGTTTGTTTTCACCTTGAAACAAAAACAGAAAAATCGTAGAAATTTTAAACATGTTATTTTGATTTAGGTACTACTACAGAATCCGACAATAAGGTTTTAGTTAAATATTAGTCGACCGGAAGTGTCACTTGACTTTTGTTTTCTAAAAAAAATTAAAATAAAATAAAAAGTGGCTCCAATGATTTCCTTTGTACTTGGTACATCAACTACCCATTAATGAGCTAAAACATTTTTGAGAGCACATATTTGAAACATTTTTCCGAGTCAATAAAATTTCAAGGGGTTTCTTTAGCGAGCTAAACAAAATTATGCTTCTCTCAAATGTGTTTTTTTTTTATTGTTTCGGTTGTCCCGCCTAATATGTAATATTGATGCCAGTTATATTTAATAAAAATTATTCGAAACTTGGAGGTGTAAGAGGGAAGTATTTACAGTCGTATCAATTTTCGAAATTCACGTTATCACCGGAAATACAAGCTTTGAGATCCTCTACGTTGTTTGTTTGTGTATGTAAACAAAATATTTCTAAAACGATAAATCGCAGAGAGTTTAAACTTGTTTATTCTGTTTAGGTACTGCCGCCGATTCTCACATGAAGGTTCCGGGTAAATTCTATCACCTGGAAGTGTGACGGATGTTTTGTTCCTTAGTTTCTCGCGATTTAAAAAAAAGGAGAAGATTTTCATTAGACTTTTATCTTTCTGAGGTAACAGATTGAGGTTCTGGGGTAACAGTAGCGCTAAGTTTCCACTAAAGTGCTACTTCAATACAATGTATAGAGCTACCACCTATATAATATTAATACAAATTAGAAGCATTGGATGCAGCATCCAATAAAGTACCAACTCAGTTAAGGCTTTAGTATCAACTGAATAAGAATTCTGAATAGAATTCCCAATTTGATGAAAATCGGAATACCGAAAGTGTCACTTTGCAGAATAAGTTTTCTGAACTTTGGGTGTTTTTGGAAATTGGCCTTCAACAATTTTCTTTAATCTTGGAATACTATCTGCACAAATATATAGATCTATCAAATATAATACTTTTATTTGTCAATTCCTTCCGAAAAGAATTTGATTTTGAAGAGTATATGGTACCTTCTGTTAGGTGTAAATTTAAATTACCACTATAAGTTTTGCAAGAGGGAGCGCCCATAATGTCCACTTTGTTATAAATAACCGTTACATAACTTATTTTATGCCAACTCAACTATATGTTTCATTTTTTTTGTTGTTGATATTCTGGGATTCTTAAAACAAATATTTTCGGTAGAATCTGAATTTCAAACAATTTGACGCGTCTCGCTGATAAAAAGACAGCTCTTGTAGAAAAGAGAAAGTAGACATTAATTTCAGTGGGTTCTCGGGTATTCTTGACGTTCAAGGTTTCTTCTAAAGTGCTTCTTCAGTTTAACAACATTTGCCTCAATATTATTGTATTAAAGACAAATTATCTGTGTTGTGAAAATTTCTATAGATTAGGAATACACTTATGGAAACCTTGGTTTAAAAAAAATCTTATTCAGTTGATACTAAAGACTTAACTGGAGTTGGTACTTTATTGGATGCTGCAGGTAATATAGATTAGATACCTGTTTAGAAAATAAAGTTATAATCATTTTTATTGCATTACAATCCAGTTATGTTGTTTAGAAATAAGTAGAATAATATTATATTCCATAAGAGGTATGTTGATCTCTTTGATCATACACCAGGAAGTGTGCGGCCGGCTCTTAATGGTTCCATTGTACGGTTTCACTTTGTATTTCTTGAAGTATTTTCATTCATTATCAAGTTTTATTTTCTAGCGGTTTTATGGCAAATATTGAGTTTTACGGCTATACCCCGTAATTCTGTTTAGCGACAGTAAGTAATAGAACTACTGTTTTTGTTTATAATGAAGTTTGTAATAGCAACCAAAGAGAGCAGAGAAGAGAAACAAAATGCTAGGACCACTCTCTCGGATTAGAGTGGGAGAAACCACATATATACAGCGACGGGGCACAGAGAAGAGACAGTTCAAATTAGTTCAGAAGATAGTTCAATCTTTCGCCAGTTACAATGTGTCATTACCCCTTACCACTCTACCTTAATCTACCATCTTTACTGTAAAGTTCAGGCAGTCAGTGTAACTCATTATTATTATACATAATAATCGTTATTTCATCAAACAAGACCAATTTTCACCATCCAAACATTCTATTATCAAGTGCGATTACTATTACAGTATTGTCGAATGGCATTACTTCCTAAAATCAACCGACATAATGATAAAATAATATCGCCTTTAATGGGGACTCGATAAGTAAAACAAACGCTTGCTCTGGCGTGCACGAGACTGACACAGAGGTTGCATAAGTCTGCTACGCACGGTCAGTTAAACATGAACAAGATGGTGCGCACAAGTGAAAAAGATGCAGTATGAACATTTTCTGATTTATGCAAGTTTTTCATACAAACGATCAAGTATGCCTGCACAAGCCGATTGCGCATGTGTTGTAGCCTTAATATACTAAGCTCTGCTCTTTAGTTTCTCTTATTCCTCCTTGCAAGCGGAAGTATTGTGACCATGTCAAATTTACGAAACTGAATTTTTACCTTGAATAGAAATCTAGAAAAATTGCTCGAGACTCACACTTGGTATTCCATTTAGGTACTACCGTTGTACCTGACTATAAGGTTTATGTTCAAATCCATTAACTAGAAATAGATTGTTTTTACTTTCTCTTACTCCTAATAGGGGAAATATTGTAATCGTGCCAAATTTTCGATATCGAATTTTTACCGGAAATATCCGTTTAGGGGTAGCCAAGTCGAAAAAAGTAGTTTCTAGAAAAGGGTCTGTGTGTGTGTGAATGTGAATGTGAATGTGATAGTTCAAAAACGAAAAATCGTAGAAAGTTCAAACTTGATATTACCATGGGATCCGACCGTAGGTCATCTGTCGTCAAAGTTCCTCAACCGAAAGTACCACTTTACTGAATGATTTTTTTTCCACTTTCTTGCGATTTCCTCAAAAATAGCTTCGACGATTTTTTTTCAAACTTGGTATATCAACTACACATATAAGAATCTACAACTTTTATATAAAACATTTCTCTGGAAAAATTCCTTTAAGGGCACTTTTGGGGGTGGTGTGGGATTATGTTTTCCACAAAAGTGCTATTCTGCCATTCTGACAATTCTGACAATTCTGCCATGTAAATAATATTAATTAGAATTAAATGTGTTTTTGAAATTTCGAGTTTGAAAAAAATCGAATGACTGGAAGTGTATATACGTATACTGAAATGTATTTTTCAGTTTTCTATTATTTTCTCGGAAACGGCTCCAACGGTTTTATTTTAACTAGCAATGTGAACTATACATATAAAGGGCTACAACTTTTCTTCTAGTAAAGTGATTTAAGGGGGTTATGGGGGGAGGGGTGGAGTTATGTTGAGCTCCGAAGTGCTATCTTTACAGCCTTATTTTCTTATCATAAATTATACATTTAGTTTTAAGTTGCCTACCACCTTGCATATAGCTAGATACATCTCTATAATGCAGCCTTCAAAAGATATTTAAATTAAGACCCAAAATGAACAAAAAATAAGCCAATAATAAATATAGAGCAACTTTCATATCAATACATATTTATATACGAATAACAAGCAAATATTAAAAATTCCCTCAATAAATAATGATGCAGATTAACAGCAATCTTACAGGAATAATTTGACAGTAACATACTGTTATTTATCTCGACATATATTTTATACAAAAACAAGGGAAATATCTTGCTGGAAGAATATTTAGAAATATTGCTAAAATTCCAAATATCTGCTGTCAAATAACGCTACCTTATCAGAATACAAAAATAATATAAGATATAAACATTGTTAATCCTATGATAATGGCATGTGAAATGCCGAAACGTTGGGGAAATTAAATGTATCATTTATAATAAAAAAAGAAAATAAGGCTTAAAGGGGTTCATTCCCTTAACACACCCAGGAAAATCACAACATTTATAAAGGAATAAACAGCCAATAAATAACCACAACGCATTCCAGTGCTATCTTAGTGCATTAAACAATTCTATCATCTAGACAAAATTAATTAGATTGCCAAAATTCCGAGTTTCAGGAAAATTAATAAACCGAAAATGTGTTTTTAATGAAGTTTTTTCAGTTTTGTTATTTTCTCCAGAAAAACCACCGACAAATTTCATTAAATTTGGTATACTAAGTATAAAAAACATTGTCAATTACAATTTTGAAAATTGGATTAAGAGAAAGTTGTGTGAGTGTATCACACCAGATTTTTTTTTTTCTTTCTGTTTTTCGCGATTTTCTCGAAAAAGGTTCCAACGATAGCTTTCCCACTTCGTCAAAATGGTATTGTTTTACCATCAGATATATTTTCCGTGATAGCCTGCTTCTTTTTATGGTCATCGAGCGGTTTCGGGCGTTCGCCTATCATAGGATGTCTTTCCTCAAGCAGTGTGATAACATAGATTTGCACAGAGCAAATTTACCACACACAACCAAAACTATTGTTTCACCATCGTGTTATTAGAAATATTGCTGAAATTCCAAATTTGTAGAAAAGCAGTCAACCGGAAGTGCATCTTTACGAAATAGGTTTCCAAGTTTGTTTTTTTTAGTGGGGGGGATTATTTTTTTTTTAAATTACTATTAAGTTTTACTGTAAACTTGGATTTGATACATTTTTCCCGGAAAAATTGTTCTAAGGTGAGGGAGGGTTTTTGGCGATAAAATTTTTGAAATGTAATACGAGGTTGGTTCAGTATTATTGGTGCTCTTCTTTGGACCACACCTTCAAATTACACATCTTATGCTTGGGTAATAATAATTCCCATAATTTGCCCTGCTCTGCTTTTACATTTAATGTTAGGGGACAAATCAGTCAAATTTCAAGAATTATGTAAATTGATCATATTATACAGAATTGTATCAATATTAGTTTGAGAAAGTCGTGTGAGTGTTTCGTTTTATTTTTACATTTCCTGACATACATATATTGCAATTTAGAATAATAAATATGGTTAAAGAAAGAAATCAAAAAGCGAGAGTAGATTGATATATTGGTTGTAGAACTGCTACACTCCTACTAATGTAGACCAAACAAGTAAAATAACGGTTTCACATTTTTTTTTAAAAATCCTTATTAAAGACAAAACTGGAAAGAAAGATTTTGTGTTTTACTGTTGTAGGGAACCAGATCCTACTATATATATAAGGTGAAAGTTTTCTAGATAATAAAGGATTCCTTCATCAGGTTCTCTTCCACCACAGAGTTAAGGTGGTCGTTAAGGAGATCCAGTATGCCAGCAGCAGGTGTTTTTCTTGATCTGTTCACTAAATCTAGATCTGTCAGTGAGCATGTTCCCTCCCTCACTCTCTCCCACTGAGTTTTATGTAGAAATACAGAAGAATCTGAGCTCGCTTCTCTCAGTTTTTTTTTTTTAATTCATTTTTTTTATTATTTTTATTTCATTTTTATTTTTAGTTTTTTTTTTTGTTTTATCCAGCAGCTTTTTACTCTTTAATTTTGTTAAATTATAGTTAAATATTTGGCCCTCGCCAACCATCTAACAATGTTACAAAAATCTTTCCATTTTGTTGTCCAATTTAATAAAATCCATTGGTGTTTTAATGGAGAAAATCTCGGAAAACTGAAAAAAAAAAATATCGCCAGTAAATACGCACTTCCGGTCATACGAGTTTTTTCAAGCACATATCCCCCCTACCTCTCCATAAAAAGCTACCTTTATGAATTTAGAGAAATTTTTCCAAATTAAAGCTTCCTAATTTTGTATAGTTGTTAACATTCAGTTTAATGAAAATTGTTGGCAAATCATTTTCGAGAAAAATTGCAGAAAAATGAAAAATCCATTCATTAAAGTGGGATTTCCGGTTGAAGAATTTTGACAGATAACCCATGGAATGTCAAGTTTGAACTGCCAGCGATTTTTCGTCTTTTTAAGCTATACTGTTCACATACACTTTTCACCTACACCATTTTCTAAAAACCACTTTTTTCAGACGTAGGAGTCCTTAGAACGAATATTCCCGATGAGAACTTGATATCGAAAATTTGACACGATTACCAATATTTCTTCTTGCAAGAATTAAGAGAAACTAAGTAATAAAGTTGGTATAGTATGTGGCGGAAGACTTTTAACATTCTTTGGTCCATGTTTTTACCCATAAAGTTGACAAATCAGACATTTAGGTGAGAGTAAAATCCGAAACTGATCAGGATTTATGAGAAAGAAGTGCTACGGCAAACACAATCTTTGATAAATGGATAAAAGGTGCGAGAAAGACTTTCTTGGAGGCTGCGAATCCTAATTATAGATTTATTCCATTTTTTTGGATTTTAAATAATTTGCTATGCCCGTCGATGCCAGCATATTCTCAAGGAACTCATGTTAAACTGGCAAACGGGCAATTGGATGTACAATTGGAGTAGCATGTATCTTGATTTTTTTTTTATTGAGGGAAGCGTGAGAAGTATATTATGAGTGAAAATCGTATTCCATTATCATAGAATTCATTTATTTACTTTTTAATGGTGGTATTTATTTATTAAGATATTCTAAATTTTTGTAAATTGCTTCCTTCTTAGGACATAACTAGTATCTGAATATAACTACATTGTAAACTATCTGACAGTGCCGTTACTCTTTGAAATCATGGTTTAATCATCAACTTTTTCGAAGAAACGTTTCAAATAAAAGCGATAGATTTATAGATTTGTTTCAGCGTTACCAGTTTTGAGGAAGTTTTTTTGAAGATGTTTTCATGAAATTCGAGAAACACAAAATTCACTCAATTCGAATGGTTGACGGAGTTTTTGAAAAATTTCTTGCTCAAAGGAATAAGGTTTTTTCTTTGATGTTATTTCGAAGGCATACGTGGCAATAATGAGTGTTAAGATTCTCATAAACCAATTTAAAAAAAAGAAGAAAGAATTAGAATTATCACTCAGTAAACTATTTCTTCCATGATTTACTTGTAATTTTCTTATGTAAACAGAAACTTAGTAAAGAAACAATAGTGTGAATCATGGAGTATGTAAAGGAAATTGAAATTACAGTCGGTGAGTCACATGTTAACCACTGCTTACTTGAATCATTACTACAGTAACTTTATTTTACATAATTATTCTTTATTATTTTTTTTATTTGTAATATTTATTTTATTAATAGCAGTTTCCTATATAAGATTTTCTCAAGATATCGTTGTGGTTTGTGTTTCTGGATTTATGATTATTTTTTTTTTTTTTTTTAAGCAACTCTTTGACGTATTTTTTGAATGTCCATGCGCGTCACTACATACTTCAAAATATAAAAGCGCTTAACCTGGGCATTTAGATGGTTATCTAATATTCTCACATTCATGCATCGATTTTTAATCCGATCTGACCTACAACCTAACTGACCTATATATAAGAAGTTCCAAAAAATTAATCGAACATCTACGTGCAATGTTTAGATAGTTTTACTTCTCCACTGTAAGAAGTCAAAGTTTGTGAAATTGAGTTTCCACCCTGAAATGTTCTGAGGTCCCCTGAAAAATAACAGATTTTTTTTTTAAAGATTTTCTTCAAAGTAGGCATTCTAACTGTAGTCTTTATAGCAGGAAGTTGACTGGCTACTTCTTCCGAAATCTTGGTATACCTGTTGGTATTGCTGTCAAAAGTACGAACAACACTCAACGCGGACGCCAATGCCCATAGATGTTGATGCGCCTTAAATTAAAAAAAAAAACACTTATTGGAAGTTACAATATCATCTTTCAGTGGATTTGGCTTTATTGTCATTTCTCGTTCACAAATCTTAACATCTAATTGTGCACAGATAAGCGCACATACTTTTTATTTGTAAGATTTTTGACGTGTTTTGGGGGTATTTTTCTTAACGTTAAAGACTAACTTTAAAAGTAGGTTCGTTTCGTACTGGTGGTGGTGGGGGGGGTGATTTTGGTTAGGTGCACTGTGTAAGGTAACTGTTGAGCGTTGAGCTTCACCTATGCTACCTATGCTATGGAGAATTTCCAAAAGGCAACAATACTTGTTCCATTATATACGTTTAAAGTAAGAATTATTATTGAAAAGTCATTTTGATTTGATATTAGATATAATTACAGATGGACTGGGGAAAAAATATCACATATGTTAAAATGTTATTGTTACTTACATGTATATCGTTAGATCATGTTGTCGGTTGTGTTGTTATGCACAGGTAATTTACTAGTGCAGTTCCCACACTGTAAGTATAGTAAAGAGAACTGTACTACTGTAGAGATTACTGTAGTTAGAAAATATTACAGGGATTTGTACGTATATATGCGTGTGGATAATATGTAATAGTATATTCTGCGATTTGTATCAAATTTAATGCCTATATATATATATGTAGTTGATCATATAGCCTGATATGAGCTATACGTATATACTACGAGGGTGCTCCCAATAATGTGAAAGCCCAAAGCTTCTATTTAACAACACCTTCAGTAGAGTTTGGTGAGCAGAATAAAAGATAGATAGATATAGTAGTTCTTACAAATAACTGTCTACAGTAGATATAAGACAGAAATAGTGAAATAAAAGCTCCTTCTAGCTACCTATTCAGTAGCTTGCACACTGAATCCTATACATATCCAAGTTTATTATTAACAATTGACGGTTCTATAATATAAAATAAAAAAAAAAAAATACAAAACTGATCATTATATCACCAATAATGGCTATAACAAATCAGTTACAGTATACTCGCTCTCTATATTTTGGCAGCAGAGAGTGTTTGAACCGCCTCCTTCTCTACCCCCCCTGGATCTGGTTTTGCTTCTGGATTGCCGCCACACCTTGTGTGCTACAATACTGCCCTCTAACTACTAACAACAACAACTAATTTAAAACAAAAATTACAACCTTCTATAGTTGCAAGTTTGATTTTTATCTCTTATAGTTCATCAACTGGTTCACCCATATGGTTTCGATTTTTTAAAACGAGAATACAATTCTTATGACTTCTGCCAAACTCTACCAAAGAAATTCTGTGATCTGCTTATTTTTTTTTTTTTGGTAGACCATAGAGCAATGAGATCAATTACAAAGTTTTCTGGATATTCATTTTTTTTTTTTTTTTAATTAAAATTTCTCTCATGTATGAGCGTATCAAATTTTTTATATTGAGTTTCCATCGAAAATGCATATTTTAATCCTTAGAGAAAGGAAATGAAGTTAAAATTTGAATATTCAGTTTAGGAATGTTTAGGAAACATCCATTAGGAGGATTTGACATGAAGATTCCAGTTAAAATCCATCCACCAGAAATGCGACTTGACATGAAAATGATCAATTTTTTGCGATTGTTTATCTTGATAACGGCTTCAATGATTTTTTTTGTTTTCTTTTTAATCTCGCATATACTATTATTGAAAGATTTTTCTGGGAACACAGATTTTTGGAGGGTTCTAGGCACTGTAGATAGATAGCTAGATTTTGTGTGGATTGGGTAGCGTCACGACCCTTATAGATGTCTCACTTCAACAAAGTCTCACTTCCGGGCAAACCAATTTTTTACACATTCGGAACTATGGTAAAACATTTATTTCTGAAAAATCACTTTTTCGAACTCAGTGGTAAAAACTCGATGTCCAAAATTTGACACGATCGCAATACTCACTTTTACCAGTGTTAAGAGAAAGTCAGCGAACTCCCTTATAAACGCGCTTCCTGATAACCGCGAATTTATACAACACAACGTAAAAATTGGAACTCTTATTCGTAGAACGCGGTATACCGTCCCATAGACAGCGTATCTAAGTTTAGTATTTTAATATTGTTTTCGATTGTTTATTAAGAAACACAATATGTGTACATTTTATGTGTGCATAAGGAAGCTAATTTAATGGTAGGATTTCATAGTAAAATGATAAAACAACTTACACAGAACTCGCAATTTATATTTGAACGATTTTACTAAGTAAGGAGAGAAGAAATTGTTATGGAGTAATGGAATAGAGTGATCGAACCATGAGACATGATGTTAGTTAGGATAGTTAGTCAGTACGTTAGGTAGCTTGATGAATATAGAATGATGTTTGGCTGCTGTGCGGCTTGAAAAATGAGGTTAAACAATCATTCAGTTTGTTTTTAATTTCCACTAAAGCGCTTTGTTGATGGGACAACTTTCGTAAAATATATGTTACAAATTTTAGTTTTTTTTTTTTTCTTCTAAAGTTTACATTTTCTTCTCAACTTTTTTAAATTTTAGTTTGCATGGCTAAAGCACCATAAAAAGGTTTCATAATTAAGTAAATATCTGTTCTCTGAATTGTTTTATTCTTTATCGAACAGCTAAAGGTTTCAAATAGACACAAGTAGAGTGTGACACTGACTCATTTGTATACAGTTTTGAAATTGACCCACATTTATGTAATCAGTTCTGGAACTTATATTTATTAGAGTTTGATAAGATGTTTTATATAACGTGATTTCTTATAACCCAAAACATATCCTCCGCGTTATATGGGTGTTCACTGTCCGAAAAATGCTGAACGCCAATTGGAAAAAAAAAAAAAGCAACAATATTAGCTGCGAAGATAGACAGCCTAGAATTCAACGCACTTTATGAAGGTTGGAATCGTGATGTATGCAACGTGTGTGTATGTATCTACGTATGTAAGGTGTTGTAAGATGTTAGATTATATATATGAGTGACTTGGGTTCCAGAAAGAAGAGAGAGAGAGAGTGATACGAAGAGGGCGCTTCTTGTTATGAAAGTTTCAAGAAGAAGTAGAAGAAGATGATCTAGGAGGAATCTCCATATTCTTCGGTAGCCAAGTTCTCTATATACCCCATCATTACGTTAGGATAGTGAACTATGTTGATCTGTATGTGTGTATGGAGCTTGAAAAGGGGAGAAGATTGTATAGGTAAGCACTAAAAAGGCTAACCGAAGAAGTACTATATATATATAGTAGATGGTTTGTAGAAGAAAAAGATAGATTTAAGATTTAGACCACAAACCTTTATATCACGTGCTCATATACTATCAGACTAAGAAGTAGCTGGCTGTTGAAGAACTTCTCTCACTCTGTGTGCGTGTGTTTGTCTGTCTATGTGTGCTAGTTGAACAGCTTCCAGCTTCACGCTTTATCTATCCTTCGCTTCGTTTATTTTTATTTTTTTATTTTATTCTATCTACATCTCTAAAAGTTGAAAGTTACTCTTTTTTTTCTTCTTTTTTCCTTTAAGCCTACATTACCATAGTGTTCGCTTGTGCTCGATCTAGTTCACCACATATAGCTACATCTAGCTCTACTAGAGATCATCATTATACTGGCAATCATTCTACTATAATAATACATTTCTGTTTTGTACCTGCACACGGCTGCCTATTTTAATATTCCATCTCTCTTCTTAACAGACCGAAAATGGAAAAAAACAAAATGAAAAAAATAATAATTACGTCGACGACGTAAGATTATTTTCAAATTGTGATTATTTTGGATACTATATTTTGTTAATTACTTCCTGTTTTTTTTTTATACAGAAAGTAGGTTAACTAAAAAACAAATCTGGCTAAATTATTTAAACAAAAAAAAAAATGCTATATAACATTCTCACACGAATTTCTCTTACTGCAATAATTCTCTTCAAACTTGTAATTTTTTACTAAATGTTCAGTACTGCTTCAATATATTTTTTAAAAGGTGAGCACATGAACTTGCGCTCCCGCCGGAACCTCTCTAGAATCAATTTTCTCGGGCAAAAGAACGTTTCAATGAAAGGTGATTAGGTTTCTGTACATATAATTAGTAAACCAACTTTAATGAAACCCGTAGGTATTATGGAGAAAATCGCAGAAAGCTGTTCCAATAAAGTTGTACTTCCGGTCAATCGAAAGTATTCCTTCAAATTGGGAATATTGGCACAAAAAAAAGTTTAGTTCTACGTAATCAATATTATATGCCAGCTAAAATTTTGTAATAAATTGAAATGGAACTTTAGAGAAAAGCATAGCCTTCCCCCCTCTTCTCACAAAACTCTCTCGTTAAATGAATTTACTCGTGAAATTGTTTCAAATCAAAGTATGCATTCGTATGTATAACCAAAGTATGGTCTCTATAAGCAATTCATTAACATACTAGATTTAATAAAATCGCAAAAAAATAAAATAAAAATGAAAACTTTCTGTGATTCTTTTCCCCTTTTTGAGTTATGCTGACAGACACACACACAGACAAACTCTCAAAGCGTGTATTTCCGGTGAATCTCGATTATTAGAAAAATTTGATAACATTGCAATACTTCCTCCAAAACATAAGAAAGTAACTTAAGGTTTTTAACGATTTATCTTATATGTGTTTGTTACGGGAAAGAGGCATTTCTGATCAAAATATATTGAACATGGAACATTTTTTGGAACTTCAAACTTCATATACAATTTAGCTTAAAGATGGTTTGTATAAAAATTTATTAATCGGAACCTTTATGCGTTGGTCTAATGGCTATCGCACTCGCCTTTCGTGCGAGAATTCTCAGGGTTCGATTCCCGTGAAGGCAAAGTCGGTGTTGACCCAGCATCGTGATAAAAAGTGGGGAACAGTGATAAACAGTTTGTAGCGCCCTAGGTAGCGAAGGCCGGAACCCAACGGCGTGGGAATTGCGGCGTGCTTACCACAAGTTCCCCTATTCAAATCTCCGTCTTGCAAGCCTTGGCACTTCATGGGCTGTTGCGCCCTGTAGGGTTTTTTTTCTTTTTTTTTTTAATCGGAAGTTGTGACTTTCATAAATGACTTTTATAGTTTTTTTGGGGGTGGGATTATCTACTCAAATATAGTCCTATAGTGCTTTCATTTTTGTTTTTGTAACTGTTTAATACAAAGGACTATTAAATAACTTCAAAAAAATGGGGAAAAAAAATGCGAAGTTTGAACATAATTGGATGCAGATAAGCTTTTAGTTTTTCACGATTATTCCAAAGATTTGGTCTTAAACTTGAACTGAGTCCATGCTTTTTTGTCTATATTTTACTTCATTGCAATGCATCCCTTCCATTGCCCTGATGATAAAGGTAACTAAGGATTTAATAGAAATTTCGATTTAATAGAAAATTTATCGCACAGAATTGTGTTAATTACTGCAAGAGAAAATCGTATGAGATTTTTACAGAATTTATTTAATTTTTTTTTTATTACTCCAATATTTGCAAGGAAATTAGTACCTTAATAAAAAAAGATGTTTCACTAAAATTACGTTATTCATTAAGTAGCACTTTAAATTGTTAATAAAGAAAAAAAACAAATTATTAAATTTTAATAATGACGTGTAGATTAATGAGCATTTATATAACCCTTATTTTTTCCATCTAAACTATGGTCATGCCAAAACATTACCACATAAGATTATCTCCGGTAACGAAATAGTTCTACAACAAATTCCGAATATATTTATCAAATATTTATTATATATAGGTATATATATATATAATGTATATGTATATATTATATATATATATTATGCGACTTCCTCTATGTTGTTGCCAGCTAAATCAACAAGCCAGTGATGTCTTGATCGTTGATAACAATGTGCCACTTTTTTTTTCTAATTCTCTCACAGTTACTTGTATTGACATTTAAAATCATTCTTAAATTCTAAAAATAAATTAATAAAAATAACAATCAAAACTATTACTGTCTCAAAAAAAAAAAACCTCTTATATAATCACTATTCAATCAATTAATATTGAATTTATTAATCCATTTAAATAATAATAAAACAAATATTATACAATCAGGTTACATTGTTTCGTCATTAAATATTTACCTAGTTTTTTTTTTTTTTAGGTATAAATGGCGGATATTACATATTATATTGACTGTAATTTAAAGTTCTTTTTAAAAAAAAATCACTTGGCAAAGGAAGTCGTAAATATTAATTATAATATTTTTACCTCTTACTTATAATAGAAATAATCACGTAATTTTCCACAAGTATATTGCGTTTATATATATACATAATTCTATTACAAAAGTGGGCGTATACTTATATATATTGTATATCATACTTTGTTTTATTAAATAAAAGAAAGTATTGACTACGCTTACTTCTCCAAATAGCTCGGAAAATTTATGAAACGTTTTTCATAATTCTTTAAAATAATACTCAAAAATACATTTAATACTTTCTCCTTAAAAGGATTAGAAGAAAATTAATATATAGACCATATCTTGTACCGACCATATTCAAGCAGAGACCGTTGCCCAAATTTTCCTTTAAGAATTCATTCATCTGTCACTATGAGGCCCCTACAAAGTCGTATACAAAAATAGGGAATCAGGGACGTCAGTTTGAAAATTAGACCTCATTCCAAGAGTTATATGTATGGGGTCGTTTAGGGGCAAGAAGCTTCCATATTTATTACTAGCATAACGGGCCAGTGTGCATGGCAGTACCCGCTTCATAACACATTGGATGTGATTATGATCGTCACAAAGTGATATATTGATACCCATGGCAAATAGCCCCGGTATAGGCGTCCAGAGCTAACTCATGGTACGCATGTCACAAGCTAGAGACAAGCTAGCAATGAAAAAGTAATTTTTTATGACCAGAAGATGAACCCAAGGGTAGAAACAGTATAATTGTGGGAGCGTATCTTGTCTCTGACCCATGGTCGTCGACGCTGAGGAGATGACAGAGTGCACAAGTGCACAAAAATTGAAGTGATCCGTTCAGAATTCAGAAAGCTCTTTGGTTTACAGAATAATTCAGTCGCGAATGAGACAAGTTTTCCACCTTCAACCGATTAAGGCCTAGGATGATGATGTTAGGAAAGTAGTGCTCGAGAAGTGTTTCGAGGGGCAACACACATGTTAATTTTTAGATAATTTAAAATAATAATATTATTGTGCCTTTAGATTAATAAAACATTTCTTTCAAGGGCATCTGTGCACTTTATTTTATTGTTTACACTTTTCCATAAGATTCTTTCTTTAAAATTAGTGAGGAAATATCCTCGTAATTTTAATTTAGCTAAATAAAAAACACTTATCAATAACATGTCTATTAATTTACATAGGCGACGTATATCCTGTTTAATAACTTAAAACTCATAAACAATAAATAAACACACCTAATAATATCTAGTATATTTTTTATTTTACAATAATTATTTACTTTTATTATTTTTTGGCGAGAATTTTTTTTCACTTCCAAAATTTGCGCTACGTAGTTGGAAATTTTGTGTGACGTCACGTGAAAATAAAAATTTAGATCGCTCACCAACAGGTTGTAGTTTGAAAGTGGATTGTGAACTAGTTGTTTTGTTTGAATCATACCAATATTGTTTTTGCTCTATCCATATTACGTAATCACAGTTTATTTATAATACAAGTTCTACATGTGCGAGATATATATATATATATATTTAAGAAGGAATTTCTGCCAGAAAACAACAAACATACTAACACAAAGTCAGGGATAAATAATAAAACAAAGTAAATGAACGTCATTAGCATTATTAGTCACCTGTTTCACTACGTAGAAATTTTTATTATCGACTAGTTAAATCGATGTTAATTTCCTAGTATTATATTTTTATGAATAAATAACTGAATGTGTTATATTTTTTTTTTTTTTTATCTTTTTCACGTTGCACTTCTATATTTTTTTTGTAAAAATAAAAATAAAACAAAATAAATACTTTTTATGACTCATTCAGTAAACATTTTAACTGCATAGAATTGTTTGATTTGGTACTTTGTTTTTGATTGTTTTATTAACTATTACACTATTAGCTATAAAACCATTATATGATTATTAAATATCCTCGGAAGTATTACGATCGTGTCAAGTTTTCGAAATTTAATTTTAACCGGATATACATGTTTTGTGGTCGCTTGAGTAAGAAAAAAAAAGAAGGTTTTTAGCGAATGGTGTGTGTGTATGGGAACAAAAATTATCCAAAGCTCAGAACAGTTCAAACGACAGATTCCGCTTAATTACTGCCTTCCGTTCTAGATATCCGCCTTTAGTTTTTGTAAAAATTCGGTTTTTTTCACCGAAGGAATTTTTGTTTCAGTTTCTACTATTTATTAATAAACAACTTCATAGGTTTTCGTTAAATTGTTATGCATTCTACACTATGTTATCTATGTTATTTAATACGTTTTATTGAGCAAATTGATTTTTAGAATTGAAAGCGTTTACGTCAGTTTCTCTCTATAAAGTTCTATTTTAATTACGTATATTTCGTTTATTACGTATATTGTTAAATGACATGGACATATTAATTTTTTTCATAGTACTTTTGTGGCTAATGTTTTCATTTACTTACGAATATTATTAATTTTTGTATTTTTTTATTGCAGGTAAGTACTTCGTCACGATCGGGAACTGTCCCCATTGTAAGTCATTTATTTATAAGCTGTGGTGTGTTGTGTCAGTATACACGTATATATATATATATATATATATATGTGTGTGTGTGTGTGTGTGTGTGTGAAAAGCAAAACAGAAAATCGATAAATAATATTTTCTTAAAAATTTTATTGCCAATTGATAAACCCATCACTTTTGTTAGCGGTTGGTTGCTGCAGAGCTGAACAAAACTGATTATTGTGGTTGAGTTCCTTAAAAATTGTCCAGCTCGGCAGAATTGATATTATAATATTTATCATAATATTAATGTATTTATAATATAATGTTTAAGATTGGGATATTTAAGATTTTGAACAAACAGTGTACCGGCCAGCCTTGTTCTAGCCTGGTCGGGTTGGGGCTGCTCCTTATTTGGGAAACACACATTTCCGTCTGATTCTTCCTGAAACAGAGAGCATCTTTTAGGTGGGTACACTGTAATGCTGTTATGTTGCTTGTAGGGTTGTGTGGGCAGTGTAATTTGATGTTTGTAATGTTCTGATTGAATGTGCATGCATGGGTGTATTGTACTGTGATAACCCATAGTCCCAAATGTCTGTAAAAAACAGGCAGCTCTTGCTCAGAATAGCTCCGCAAAATGCTTCGTAAAGGAAGAATTTTAGTAAAATTAGGATTGGGCAGAAGAAAAACCGAGCTCGTCCATGATAGAGAAACATGGGTTAAGCTCTATAAACTGCTTGCTCACCCTGCTTAGGTCGCAGACGAGCATCAATTATGATGATGGTTGTTGAGGGATTCAGGCTTCACTCTGCGCTAATGCCACATTAGTACATTGTAGGGTTCAATCCGCCAGATGGGAATAAATGAGACTAAACATCTAATAACTAAAAGTTCTCAGACTGAGAAAATTGCAATAAGAGAAAGACGCCTTTCACACCTTTTTTTATTTTTAGCAACTTTTTCATGATTTTTCACAAAGAAAAAAAAAACAGTATTTTACAATAATTTTCAGGGAACATACTTATATTTATGGATCTGGGATTTTATCCGTCATAGCATGCTTATTTTTCTTATTCCTGACCGATTTCAGATTCTTATCCATCGTCAGAGTACGGCTACCGATTCATGTGAACAGTTGACTTCACCTTAATGTTTCAGTCACGCCACACACTTGTTGTCCCATACAATCTCCTAAAATGAAGTTTTCCGGAATAGTGCTTCAAAGCAAAATGGTATAAGAGTCTTTATAGTGCAGTTATTTTATCAAAATTTAAAGAAAATCGTTGAAGCCGTTTTCGATAAAATCGCAAAAAAAAAACTCCATTCAATGAAGTGGGTACTTCCTGTTGACCAATTTTGACTAAAATCTTATAACGAAATAGCAAGTTTGAACACTTTCCCCCCATTTTCTGTTTTTGAGTTTTATACTGACGTCACAACATACACAAGTTTCTAAAATAATATTTTTTTCGACTTCAAAAATGTATATTTGCGCTGAAAACTTTGATATTGAAAATTTGGCACGATTGCAATACTAAGTTGCTCTTACCAAGAAAATAAGAATATAAAATCGTTGAGAAATTCAATAATAAGAGACCAGCTGATAGTCGTGTCAAACTGAAATCCTAAGAGATGTGATGATTGGCTTGCCTGATTTCATCCCAGTGAACAATTTTTTTCCTCTCGGTTTTGCTGCTATCTGCAGGCGGAAAGTTGCAAAAAAGTTTTAAGTAAATGTTTGTCACCTGTCCAATATATCTATTACACATATAAGTTAAAGTAGATAATCTATAAGAAATATAGAAGTAATATATCAATCTATTTCAAGAGAGAAAACAGTTTAGATCAGTTAGCAGCGTAAAACTTGATGGGCAATACAGATATGAAATGGTTGGAAGTGGGAAAAAAAAGAAGAAAAGTTGGTTACAGGACTGCAACAGCAGAGGGCGCCATTCTCACAACAAGAAAACCGAATTCTCTCAGCAGGGACTTCAACTAAATTTATGTACCCACTTCATTCCTTGTGTCTATAGACTGTAACTTATTAGATTTTAAACATCTGTCATCAAAGATTGTTATTAAGTTTACTTAAGTGGCGTCTCTTCCCACCACCATAACCACCTTCAAATTCTTTTTTATCTTTATCTAGTTGTCCAGTCTTTCCATTTATTTATTTACTTTCTTATTGTTATTTTCAACATCGTTATTTAACAACAAAAAAATGAAGGGATATTTCTTTGATTCCTTTTAATATTGTGAGAAAAATTATTCACTGATCTTTTCAAAATTTTCGAAATTGAGAGGACCCTAGAAATCTCTAAATCAATTTTTTCGGAAAAATGTTACAAACAAAAGTGATTGGATTATATATCAGCAGTTAGAATAATAAGTGTAAAGGAAATCATTTTAATCGTTTTCGAGAAAAGTCCAAAAAATCAAAACCTTATTGTACAGTGGCACTCCGTTTAACCGATTATTCTTCAAACTTGGAATTCTATCAATGCTTCTAGTATTATTTAGGTTAGGAACCACATATTTTACTGAAATGCTACTTTAGAGAAAAGCAAACAAAAAAAAAAATCATCGCGTTTTCGGTGTATGGATGTTACCCGAAACATTCGTATCAGATTTGGTGGTACTAAACGGTATATAGAGTTTGAATTCCCTGCAATTTTTCGTTTTTGAGATATTTTGTTAACACACACACACACATAAACTGCTGGACAAAAGTATTGCATAAAATTTCAAAATATTATGATTTGAAGTTGAAAGGTATTTTCGTATTTTTTTTTTTAATGGATTCATGTTGTTGAACTCTAATCCAAAAGAAAAAAAAGAACAACTACCAAAATTTAAGAAAAATCTGGTTTTATTATACAGAATAAAAAATAAAGCTCCAAAAAAAAAAAAAAAATCTGTAAAATTCAAAATTAAAATGGTTCTTATTTGTTATCACTTCTTCATTTTTTTTCAACAGTATTTAGTGATACCTTCTCTTGTTCTGATAAGTGCAGCAAGCCTCCTTGGCATTGAAGAGATTAGTTTTTAGATAACCTCTTGAGAAATCTCATTCCATTCTTCAATAACTGCTGTACATAGCTCCCTGAGAGTGCTAGTGGCAATAAAGCGAAGTCTGAGCCGTCTTCCAATTGTGCCCCAATTCGATTTTGGTCTGGACTTCCCGGTGATCGAATCCTAACACCCTCGAACAGTGTGATATCTACACGCAACATATTGCTGAAGAACCTCTTCTAGATACTTCTGGGCATGTAGCGTCCCATTTTCCATGACATGTAAGTCTGTAGTCCGTCAAATCTTATGCCTCCCCAAATCATAACACCGCCTCCACCAAAAGCCACTCTTGGAGAAATGTTAGCCTCTGCTTATTTCTCACCTTCACGCCTCCAAACTCTCATCCTTCCATCCGGAGAATGTAGGGTTAATCTCGACTCATCTGTGAATTAAACACGTCTCCAATCCTCTCTTGTCCAATTGACATGTTCTCGTGAATATTGCAGACTGGCGACTCTATGTGCTCTGGTGAGAAGAGGGCTAGCAGCGGGTATACTGGAAGCCAAGTTTGCTTCATTTAACTTTCTTCTGACTGTCCTACTTGAAACATGGACATTAAGGAATCAGCGATCAAGTGACGTAATTGATTGCTAGTTACGAACCTATTCCTTAACACATTCAGATGAAAAATCATCTGTCCGAGTGTACTTCTGAGATGGCCCGTGGCAGGTCTTCGGGAGTATCACGCAGTCTCCCTGTAGCGCATTAACATTCTTGAAACAGTGGATTGTTCATTTCTAGTCTTTGAGCAATAATTGACTGCTGAACCCCATGTTCATGCAATGTTACCACACGTACTGCAATTTTTTCCGAATAATTACCAAGAAGAGGCATGTTAAGAACAAAAAGCAAAAATAAAAAAGAACTGATAAGAAAAAACTAATCAAAAATGTGTAGGAGAGAGAAATTACCACAAGCAGTGAAAGTGAAGAACTGGGATTATTATCGTGTTTTCAAGAGTTCAGAGAATTAGTCATTTAAAAACATAAACAAATGGTTAAGTCTCGTATTTCTCTTGGATCAGAATCCAAAAAAAGAAAGGAAGTGTAGTAATAATTGTAACTTCAAATTTTAACATTTTGAAATTTTATGCGATACTTTTGTCCAGAAGTTTATATATATATAGTAATTTCCAAATTGAAAATCCAGGAACCTCAAATTTTGATATACGGTTTATTTTAGTACCACCCAACATCCATCCATCCAACCGGAATTGCGAAATTACTGAACTTTAATTTTTTTTTTTAGTTTTTCCCATTTTTCTTGAAAATTATTCCAAAATATTTCTATGATTAATCTTTTTATATAATTACACACATAAATGATTAACACTTTTACTGCTGTTTTCTAGACTAACTACCTGTGTGTTCCCAATCACTACACTATATTTATGTCACAGGCAACTAAATTTCGAGTAAAAATTCCAAGTTTAAAGAAAATAAATCAACTTTTATAATTATTGAATTAATTGGAGGAAAAGAAAGTCGTCTAAGTATTCTATACGATATTTTTTTGTTATTCCCTTGAAGTTGGCAGGCCTGTATACAATGTTAAATATTGACTTGACTCATATCCAAGTATGTGTGATATAGTCTTTGACGTTTAAACATACTAGACCCATCCTACGCTTTATGTTTTTGTTTTTTATGTATACATATTAGCAATTGCATGTTTAAAAGAAGAAAAAAAAAAAATTGGCAATCTATGCATGTAAATGCATGCAAAAAAGATTGTTTTTATTTAATTTTTTTTCTAAAAAAAAATAAAAAAAATAAGAGAACGAGTAGTGTAATAAGAAGTAAAAAGCAGAACATATTTAAAACTTGTACCCACTCGCTTTATTAACAGCAAAACATAATACATACAAGCTGCTGGACAAGAAACAAGCTGGGGCTATCTTACTTTAAAGAAAGCAAGCTCCACTTCTCTCCAAGCTTAATATTAGAAAATTGTATTCATTTTTCTTTTTATTTTCTCTCTCTTTCTCTCTCACACTCACATGCTAGATAGATGCTCTTTTCGGTCCATCTTAAAGGCAAGCAACGTTCATTTGTATGGTTTTAAACAACAAGTTTTACAATATCCAAAGTTGCTCTGTGTAATTCACTGCCAGTCTCTTCCCCTTTCAGATATTTATTGTCAGTAATTTTTGTTCAGCCTGTCAACAGGTTCTTCATTATTTTATATAGTAGAAAATGTTTGTTTCCCCCTCACCCTATTACCTACTGTAAATATTACAATAATTTCTATGTATATATATTTCACATAATTTTATTTATTGTAATTAATGTATTTATTTTAAAATCCTTGGAATATAACTAGAGATATGTATATATTTTTTAAGCCTTAATTTATGGAGTTTTTCTTTATTATACATGGTATTTATAATTTAATAAACTCATGCAAACTTTATTTACATAAAAACTCAATTTTTGTAATGTGTATATATATATATATTTTTTATTTATTTTTTAAAGTTTTGCATTTTAATATTTCTTTGTGTTTTTTTTTTATTTTACTTGATTTTATTTTTCAAAAAAAAACTTTACTCCTACATTATAAAATGCATAGAAAAATGACCCAATGTAATAAGTACTGATCAGTAAAAGAGCTCAATTATTACGATTTTTTTTTTTAATTTTAGAATTTTAATGCTTCTAATGTTTATTAATATTATATGATGGAAGTAAACAATATAAACATGTTGTACTTAAAAGGACGCTACTTTTCCCCCTAGAACAATCCAGAAATATCAATTTTCCCAGGAAAATGTTTCAAATAAAAGTATATTGTATAGAAAAGTGTTGGAACTGCTTTCCGATATAATGGATTTGATGAGGAGAGAAATTAGATTTGATTAATTAGACGAGATATGAAGACACTGTTATAATATAGCTATAAGTTTACACAAACTGCACTGGACTTGTAAATGATTTTATAGAATAAAAGGTGAGAGTAGAGATATGACACGAAGCGGTGTATATGGTTGAATCTGATAGTTAATAGATATCTAGATAGATGTCGTTAGGTAGATTCTCACTGGCTTATATACAGGTTCTCCCACTCTAGCCTGCTTAAGTCAGAGAGTACCAGAGAGGGTCCTTCTCTCTCTGGTACTCTCTGACTTGCCATTACACCGAGAACATCGCAAAAAACTGGAAAAAAAGAGAAAGAAATCACTAAATTTGCACTTCCGGTTTGACCGAAACCTCAATGTCACTTATGGGGTTGGTATCTAAAACGCATACTATATTTGATCATCCTGCGATTTTTTTTTTGTATTTGTGATATTTTGTTCACACACACATACAGACAGGTAGAATTCGCTTGAAACATTTCTTTCGTAATCAGGTGACCTTGAAACATGTATTTCCGGTGAAAACTCAATTTCGTAAATTTGACACGATACTTTATTGGGTAGGCATAAAGAGAAAGTAGAAATATATTAGCTCATTAAGTGATGAAAAAATTTGAATTTACTTTAAACATTTATGAAAAAATACTTCGCCATCATTATTACTTTCTCTTACTGCTGATAAGTGAAACTACTGCGATCTTGACAAATTTTCGGAATGGAATTTACCCTGGAAATTACATATTTTGAGATCTTGAGTTTTGAGGTTTTTAAAAATTTATCTTATGTGTGTTTTTGAATGTAGTCAGCATAAATAAAAAAATGGTTGATCGCAGAAATTTTGAAACTTGATATTTCGTTTAAATTATACTAGGTACCCGACAATAAGGTTTTGGTCAGAATCGAGGAAGAGGAAATGTACCTCTTTACTAAATGGATTTTTCTAAAAAGTTTTAGGAAATTCGAACTCAGTATTCCGTTTATTCTCACCATCTTATCTGACACGGAGGTTTCGGGTATCAACGGAAAATGCATCTTTACTGAACTGTTTTCGCGATTTTCAAAAAAATAAAACGGCTCGAACAATTTCTTTATACTTCGCTTACTCTCTATATACATAAATACCTATCACTTTTATTTGACATATTTTCCCCCTAAAAATTAATTTTAAATAATTCAGCGGTATTTATGTTGGAACAAAGTCCGGTGAGTATTTCACACCAGATTTGGGTGGGCGGGGGGTAATACAGATTTCAATTAGTATTAGATTAGTGAAATTAAACCCTGCACGTGAAGTAGAGGAATTCTAACGGCCACGGCCCCTCAGGCGTCAATTTTGCTAAATATTCAGCCGATTAGAGTAGGAGCAAAGAAAAAAAAAAAAGCACTGCCGCTAAATAACGGAGAGCGGAAAGATACCTATATTACTAACGATGATCAACAACTTCCGGCCTTCTTCGCGCCGCGCGAAAGAGAGAGAGAGAGTGAGAGTCTGTTAGTAGTGGTGTGGAATTAAGCGGTATTTAGAAACTCTGGAATCAAGATTTACCTTCTGTTCCCAGGGAAGATTTAGTTATGATGTTGACTGGAGGAAATTCAACTTTTTTAACCGAGATTGGACTTTTTTTTTTTATTATATTAGCTTATTAGATTTTTTTCTCTGTTTCACATTGTTCGAATGATTTATTCCTAATATGTGTATCTATTAATTGGTTATTTATTTTAAAAATGAAAAAAAATGAAGATAATAAGAGATTAATAGTGAAATTAGTCACCAAAATTGAATGTAATAATCTTATAAGGCCGTGTGAATTAAGTGAATTATAAAAAGTAAACAAACAACTTCACTGGCGCTTTGGGCGCTATATAGTGGACGGGGACGGAAGCTGTACCAGTATAACCTGCACTTATGCACCCTCTCACCTTTCCTGCCGTTTTCTCTCGCTCTATTCGAGCGGAAGTTACAACTACACCCAGCTGATCCACATTCACCAATGTTATTGCTGTCCAAGTGTTGATTCTTAAAAAAAAAAACAAATCAAAAGGAGAGTTTTTTAATTCCCACGGCCGAGATAGTAGACGACTTTTTTCTTTTTTATTTAAGGTCGCGCGACTCCCCTATTGCTAAAAAAAAAACACTCCCGCGCGCGCGCACGGTTATCGCTAATAACGCGCCGCTCTCTCAACTACACTTCATATATATGTTCACAAATCATTTATTTACTAATATTTACTCTTAATAAGGAGTGTAATTATTTTTTTTATATGTATTAAGTTATTTCTCTTAGTTTGACTTACTTATAAATAAGACTTCTATTAACTTAAGATCTCAAAAAAAATCAGGTTGTGTATAATCACACGATTTTCTCTTATTTTTAATAATTTAATGACGGAAGTGGATATCTAGTAATGTATTTGACGTTGATCTTGTGGTAATTCATATGTTTGAGACATTGAACTCTGTAGTTGGTTATTTTCATACTTATAGATTGGAAGTAAAAAAATAACGGAAGAATTCATATCGTTATGAATCGATTGAGACTAAGTTTCTTCATATATCGTATTACTACTTTGTTTATTATTATAATTAGATTTGATTTAAATTCATCTAAATAGCAATAACGAAGTTTTTTTTACTTTCTTTTACTCCTAGTAAGAGATCTAGGAGTTTTCATCGGAAATACATGAGTCCCGATGAAATAAGTTTTTAGCGAATAATCTGAACGAAAAGTCGCAGGAAGCTCATCATGTATTGTCTAGTATTAGACATCGCAACTACACGAATATTTCGGGCAAAATCCATCAACCGGAAATGTGCGACTTTACGGAATGTTTTTATTTTATTTTTATTTTTCAGTTTTTCCCTGTTTCTATAAATCGGTTCAAACAATTTTCTTTAAACATTGTATACTATCTGCCCACATAAATACTTATCACTTTTATCTGATACATTTTCCCGAAAAAATTGATTTTTTGGGGGGTTTCGGGGGAACAGTAATGTTAATCTTTCCTCTAAAGCATTACTTCTGTTGAATGTATGGTTCTACCACTTATGTAATATTTCAACGCACGCTGTAGCGGTTACGACACCCCGGACAAAAAGGTAAATTGCCGCCCCTTAAGAATATATATTATATATTTTTTTAAGCAAGTCTAGGCATGTTCAATCACAAGCAGAAGCAGCTTGCTAATGCTATTCAGTTCAGAGAAGTTTATGCTTGTTCAAACAAGTTCAAGTATCGTCCTTTACAAATTCTGCGTTAATTTTTCAATAATAGTGTAAATATTTTTAGCTTTTAGACATAAACAATATAAATACGCTACGCAATGTAAATTTTTAGCGAACGGAAAAAATCGATATGTAAAATTTTCTATTAATTGAGTATTTAACACATCAATATTTTTCTCACACATACAGCCAAAATGGCGCCCCTAAACTTTGCGTCCCGGACAAATGTCCGGGTTGCCCACCCCTAGAGCGGGCGGTGAATATTTATATATATTAGAAGTATTGCTAGGTTAACCGGAAATGCAACTTACAGAAAAGATTTTCGAGTTTTTTTGGGGGGGAATTATTTCGGGAAACGGCTACTGATTTCGTTTAAACTTGGAATGCTAACTGCACAGATAAAAACCAATCACTTTTATTTCAAATCTTCCCCCCCTTAAATTTATTTTGATAGTTTTGCGGGATTTGTGGGTTCAATTGGAACTATATGGGGTTGGTTGTACTTTACTGCCATGCTTTTAACTTCCTATAGTAAATTTGTCATCATATATATATATATAGTTGTATTAATAGGAGTAAGAGAAATTTCTGTGAGTGTTTCACACTACATTTCACACGGATTTCATTGTATCTTTAAATTTAAAAGAGAACAACTGTAATGGAAATATATCGGTATTACCCAGACGTCAATCGAAAAATGACGCACTAATCATAAAAAAAATAATTAGTTGCATTTTTCCATCTTTTAGTCTAAGTTAAGGCGTAGCTACGTATTTTCCAGAACATTGAAGAAGACATATAAAAAACTTTGAGACGTCAACATTATCGATTTTTTGTTTTTTTTTGTTTAATTTACTTGTTTCTTGTTCCAATGTAAATTAAAAAGCTCGTGTGTGGGAATTTTAAAAAACACAATTTATTAAAAATACAAATTGTTCCTTTTTTATTAGTTATTAGAAAATATAAATATATATTATAAAATTCCCAGGCTAAAAGATAATGATATTAATTGAAATTTTTTTATAATAAATAGTGAGATCGTTGAGATTTGTATGTTTTACGTATTTGGGTAAACTTAGATTTATTTGGAATCAGTTTTTCGTTCCTGTTCATGGAGTATCGATTGAAAAAGAATCGAAACCATCAGACACAGATTTTTGTTTTTGTTTTTACCTACTTACCTACCCCTTGGCGCTACGGTCCTTCAAGGTCCTGGGCCTCCTCCACTATTCTTCGCCATTCTTCTTTCTCTAGGGCAAGTCTTCTCCATCTCCTCACACCGAGTCTTCGAAGGGCTTTCTCCAAATCGTCTAGCCATCTTTTATGTGGGCGTCCTCTACTTCTACGTCCTCCAGGCTTACCTTTCAGTAATTTTTTGGGGAATCTCTTAGCTGGCATCCTCTCCATATGTCCCAGCCACCTCAACTGATTCCTTCTTACGAAAGAGACCAGATCCGGCTCGCTGTACATCTGTCGAAGCTCGATATTCTTTCTAATCCTCCAGTGCCCCATCTTCACAGACAGGCCCATATATTCTCCTGAGGACCTTCCTTTCCCATATATTCAAAATCTTTACGTTTTCTTTGGGAAGTTTCACAGCCAAAGGTAACGATAGGCCTAATTACTGTTTTATATATAAGAACCTTCGCTCTGTTTGTCAAGCCTCTGAACTTTAATGGCTTCTAGAGTGCAAAATAACATTTATTACCGGCCGTTACTCTTGCTTTAATTTCCTACAGCGTTTTATTTTTCTCGGTAAAGAGAGCTCCCAAATATTTAAATTGACTTACAGCCCGGAACACATGCCTTCGAAAAGAGAAATCTTCACTGGACTATTGGAATTTCTCGAGCTTCTCATGTACACCGCTTTGTCGTCATTGATCTGCAAACCCATAATTGTTGCGGCATCTTTGTTTTTAACCATTGAAATTGCATAGCTAAGCAAGCGTTCAAAACGTAAAAGAATTTGATTAAATTGATTGCTCAGTTTTTCTCAGCAACAGGTAAAATCTTTTTTATTTTCTCTTATTCCTAAGATGAGGATGTATTTTGATCGTGTATTTGGAAATTGAGTTTTCACCGGAAATATATTTTTTAATGTCCACTGAGTTTATGTGTATGTGTAAAATATTGTTTATGTGTGTGTGTGTGTGTGTGTGTGTGTGTGTGTGTATGTTTGTATATACAATATATATCTCAACAAAGAAACTCGTGGGAAGCTCAAACTTCGTATTCCGTTTATCAACCGGAAATGCGATTTTACTGAATTTTTTTCCCCAGTTTTTCGCGATTTTCTGGGTAACGGCTCCAATGATTTACTTTAAACTTTGTATTATTATCTACACACATAAAAGTCTTATCACTTCCATTTGTAAAACTTTTCCAAAAAAATTGATTTTTTGGAGGTTTTCGGGGGGAGGGGGGAGCAGCAATGTTAAAGTTTCCTCTAAAGTAACCTTCCAGGACAATTTATGGTTCTATCATCCATAAAATATTGAAGTTCTGTAGAAGTATTGATTAAATTACAAATTTTAAGAAAATCGAAATCGGTTGACCGGAAAGCGCGAGTTAAAAGTTCTACTTCAGTTTATTACACAGTACCTTAAACTAAATTATTATTATTATTTATTATTTTTAGGGGATTGTTTCAACCTTTAGATCACATTTTCCATACGCAGCAGGAAAATTCTTATTGGGTCTAAAGCGTTACTGGTATTTTTACGAAGCAGTGTTGCTGGTCCTACGATCAACCTCTACAACTGGGGAACAGTGGTGTTTAATCAGGGTGTCTTTCCCTTAGGAAGGCTGCCTTCACTACTACGGCTGTCGAGATCTTCCTTTTCGTACCGCCTCGTTTGCCTATCTAAAGGGGCTTTTCCCAGGGAGCATCACGTGAAGGTGAGGTCGGATTTACTCCCCCAATCTAAATTATATTAATTAGAATAAAATTTTGTTACCAAAATTCTGAGTTCGAAAAATATCAGTCGACCGGAAGTAGATTTTAATAGAGATTTTCTCTATTAAAACAAAGATAGATTTCATTAAATTTGGTATACAGCGACCTATCATTTCTGTTTGAAACTTTCTTCGTAGAATGTTCAATTAAGTTGGTTTTGATAGTAAGCTTTTACGGTAGTTTAGATTCTTCCATTGATATTACATTGAAGGCGCAGACATTAAGATTTATAAATTTGAAGAAATATGTAATACCGGGAATACCTTGTTTTATTAGGTAGTTTTTCAGCTTTCCAAAAATCCCCCCCTACACACACAAATGGTTCCCAACAATTTTCTCATTTATAATGTAATTTCGACCAGCTGTATGATATTGAAAATTCTCGAATTTCCAAAAAGTTTGGGAAGTAAAGGAATAATTATAGATCGAAATTACAGATCGATTAAAAAGAACGGCAGCTTCTGTTTTAGTAAATCTTTTTTTTATCCGTTTTTTTTTTTGTTACTTTTTAATAAAATATACATACATCAGCGACTGTTTGTCTGCCTGTAAGTCTTAGGGGGGCTTATATCTTTTGCTGTATCGCTCACTTGTTCTGTTTACAAACACAGACACACAAACAAACATAATACAGAGGAGAGACTACGAGTCTTTTAGTGCTACATTAATTTTGTTTGATTCATGTTTTGGTCTCTCCCACGGCCTATTTTTATATCCACAGCACTAAGTGTATATACATATATATATATATACGCGTCCTATACTTTCTCTATATTTCAACTTGGAAAGTTTAAACTTGTGTGTGAGCTTTTTTTTTTTCATTTTATTTATTTATTAAATACTTAATTATTTCTTTTAAGAATAATACTTTTTACGAGAGTTTATTGCGATAGGTAATCATTTTTAAAAACTATCGATAAAATCAGATCAGTTCAATCTAGATCTTCAGAATTTTTTTTTTATTATCAATATCAAATGATATTGATTCTTAAAATAAAAAAAAAAATGATCTGTAAAAATCATATGTTCCATTGCTCGAAAATAAATAAGTGAAGTTTGAAGAGTGTATTAAATTTCGAGGTAGTGTTTTCGTTCTTGTATTTAGAAGTGTAGTTTATCCTTGAATATATTTAAGTTTTTCTATTATTTCCTCGTTGCGGTTACGACTGGATTTATACTGACCCTACGTCACTGGGCATGAGATTGCGTACAGATCGCCTTAACTTGTTGTGATTCTCCTCTCATCATCACTGATCGGAAATGCCAACAGGATAATAGTTAGTAACCCATCTTGGGTGCTCTTGGGGACTTTCATCTTTTGGACTTTGCAAAGGAGAGCTTTTACAGTTTGGTCTATTAAAGAAGTAAAGATATTGAATGTATTTATTAGTGTGAAGTGCTCGTTTAGATGTGGTTTTAACTTTTTGGCAATAAGCTAGAGTCAAAAAGGTAGAGTGGAGACTCGCCAGCGTGTAATCCAGAAGACATGAATGAAGTCTACGTATACTTGTAACAAACTAAGCTTTATAATAGGCCTTTGAAATGTTATTTAATTAAATTAAGTGTAAAGTAAGTTTCCAGACCGACTTGTGGTGAATCTATTGGTGAATTTAATTATGGATTCATTTAGTATGCTACTTATCCTTGCTTTAAGATTCTGTTTTTTTTTTATATTACTTTCGCAACAATTACTTACACCGTAAGTTGGTGTAAATATTGGGATTGAATATGAGTTTTCACCGGAAGTACAAGTTTTCAGTTTCCTTCATTATGTAAATATCTGGTGTGAAACACTCACACAACTTTCTCTTGCTCCAGTTTTCAACATTGTAATTGACAAATTTTATAGTTAGTGTGACTAATTTAATGTAATTCGTCTAAAACTGAAAAAACTGTTGAGTGAACGCTCACTTCCGGTTTACTAATATTCTTAAAACTCGGAATTTTGGCCATCTATTTATTGCTAATTATTTTTGTTTGGTTGGTAGAATTGTGTAATCAACTATGATAGCACTTTAGAGAGAAACATAACCCCACTCCTCGGCCAAAAACCCCCTTAAATGACATTACCGGAAGAAACGTTTCAAATAAACGTTGTAGCTCTTCATAAGTGTAGTTCCCATTCGTAGTTTAAAGAAAATCGCTAGAGCCGTTTTCGAGAAAATACCAAAAACTGGAAAAATACATCCGGTCATCCGATTTTTTAAAACTCGAAATTTCAACAACATATTTAATATTATTTAGATGACAGAATTGTATAGGAAACTGAAATATAACTTTAGAGAAAAACCTCACCCCATTCCTCCCCTAAAACTGCCCTTAAATGAATTTTCTTAGAGAAATGTTTTAAGTAAAAGTTGCAGATCTTTGTATATGTAGTTGATATACTAAGTTTGAAGAAAATCGTCGGAGTTATTTTTGAGAAAATTGGAAGAAAGTGAAAAAATAACCATTCCGTAAAGTGGTACTTCCGGTTGAGGAATTTTGACACATGACCCACTGCCGGATCCCTCGGTGGTACCTAAACGGAATATCAAGTTTAAACTTTCAACGATTTTTCGTTTTTGAGCTGTGATGTTCACACTCACACTCACACACGCACATACCATTTTCTAAAAAACCACTTTTTTGGACTCAGGGGACCTCAAAACGGATATTTCCGGGGATAACTCGATATCGAAAGTTTGGCACGATTACAATACTTCCTCTTACTAAAGGGTAAGAGGAGACAAAGTGTTAGTATGTGTGCGGATATTTTTGTACCAAGTAAATAAATAGCGAGCTCTCCATCACTCATCATTTTCTTCACTCAGCAGAAACTATTGCGATCCTGCCAGATTTTTGGAATCGAGTTTTCACCGGAAATATATTATTTATTCACAAATAACCCCTGAATAGGAAAAAAATGTTTTTAGTGAATGGTCTGTATGTATGTTGTGCGTGAGGGTGTCTTAAGAATATTTCAAAAACAAAAAGTCACAGGAAGCTCAAACTTGATATTCCGTTTAAGCACTACCTTTATAAACATTTTTTGGGGGGTTCCGGGAGAACAGTAGCGTTATGTTTTCCTTTAAAGTACCACTTCAGTATAACATATGGTTTTATCATCTACATAATATTAAAACAAATTAGTAGCATTGATAGAATTCCAACTTTGAAGAAAATCGATTACCGGAAGTGCTATTTGAAACATTTTTCTGAAAAACCTGATTTTGCGCGGAATTAAGGATGTTAAATTTTTAAATGTTATTTGCAGTATTTATACGCTCCACTGTGCCAGAATATATAATCACTTCTCTACCTGCCAAGCTTAGTAGGTTAGCTACTTATCCCCCTACCCACTCTGTATTTATGTTAGGGCAAATAGGTATATAAAATGTGGGTGTAAGATAAATTGTCATATATATATATATATAATTATAGTAACAGGGGTAAGAGAAAGTCGTGTGAGTGTTTCACATCAGATTTTTACTTTCTCTTACTCCTAGTAAGAGGAAGTACCTATTGTAATCGTGTCAAATTTTCGATATCGAGTTATCTGCGGAAATATCCGTTTTGAGGACCCCTGAGTCCAAAAAGGTGGCTTCTAGCAAATGGCCTGTTGTGTGTGTGTGTGTGTGTGTGTGTGTGTGTGTGTGTATATGCATGTGGACAGTATAGCTCATAAACGAAAAATCCCAGAAAGTTTAAACTTGTATTCCCGTTTACTCACGGGATCCGACAGTACGTTATCTGTCAAAATTCCTCAACCGGAAGTACCAATTTACTGTATAGTTTTTTTCACTTTTTTGCGTTTTTCTCAAAAGTGGCTCTGACGATTTTCTTCAAACTTGTTACATCAACTTCACATACAAAGATCTACAATTTTTATTCGTAATATTTCTTCGGGAAAATGCATTTAAGGGCACTTTTGGGGGTGGGGTAGAGTTAGGTTTTCCTCTAACGCGCTATTTCAGTTTACTATACAATTCTGTATCTAAATAATATTAATTGGAATTGAATATGTTGTTGAAATTCCGAGTTTGAAGAAAATCAGATGACTGGAAGTGCGTTTTTTACTGAAAAGTATTTTTCAATGTTTTGCTAATTTTCTAAAACGGCTCAAACAATTTTCTTTAAACTATGAGTGTAAACTATACATATAAAGAGCTACAGCTTTTACTTGAAACATTTCTCCGGGTAAACTCATTTTGAGCGGGCTTTTAGGGAAGGGTTATGTTTACCTCTAAAGCGCTAACTTAATTCATTATATAATTCTACCATGTACACGGAAATTAAATAGAAATAAATTGACACAATTCCGAATCTTAAGAAAATTAATATACCGGAAGTGGGTTCTTACTAAACAGTTTTTTTTAGGTTTTGTGATTTTCTCCATAAAAACACCGACGGTTTTCATTAAATTTAGTATACTAACAATAATCTTTGTCAATCACAATTTTGAAAACTAGTGTAAGAGAAAGTTGTGTGAGTGTTTCACACCAGTTTTTTTATTTAATGAACTATCAGTCTATTATAGTAAATTAGTTTCCTAATGAATGCTAAGTTTGCAAAAACAAATTCCCCTTGGGGCTTTTTAGTAACCTTAAGAGCATTTTTAACACCTGCAGCGTACTCTATAGATTCCAAGGATAAAGATGCGACGCTAATTGAACTAGGAATTCTCCCAGCTGATAGAGCTCGAAAGTTTTTGCTAAACACTTCATTGGAAGCTGATAGCCCTGAGCACAATCTATCTCATTCTAAAACTGGCTATTTCTGTTATCTGATATATTTAGATATAAATATACCCGTATATTGAGATGGTATTTTTTTTTGTTTCTGTTATTTATTTCTACCGTTCAACTCGTTATATGATTTGTAATATAAGTCAGCCTGATGGACATTGTGGTCCACTTTCAAAATCGACTAAAAAAAAAATAAAAAAAATTCGTCCTTCATTTAATTACGATTTAAATAAATAACAATAATAAATAATAAATAAAAAAATTAAAAAAATCACAAGTATCTGATACATTTACTTTTTTTTATTAATATTATCTCTAAATCAGGGCCAACTATCTGTTTTTACACTATGAATGGTGATTTTATTAAAAAGGTATCTAATTAACTTATACCTGTATATAATACGTAATAAATATAAAAATAAAAATAATTTTTTATTTTATGACTTTTTGGTTTTTTGTATTATTGTTTTAATTAAATGTAGAAGCTAACAGAAGCGGCGGGTTTTTGTGTCGGTCATAAGATAGTAACCATTTAATGCAGGACTACATATATATTAATTAATTTTAATGCTTTATATCCTGGTTTATTTTACATAAATACTTCATTCAGTAATCGATGACAGCAATGATTTCTACAATCGAGGCGATATAAAAATGTCAGCATAAAAATGTAAAAATCCTAAGTAAATGCTATTAATAATAATGCGCCACAAAAAGGCACTTCCCACAGAGCATTTGCGCAGGAATACATTGGCTCAATCAATTTTTAGGATATCCAATTCCCACCAGGCACGATACAGATTCATCTCAGCCTCTGTGACTGCATTAGAAGACCGAGCTAGTATTGCACCAATAACTACACTGAGTCGGCTCCTTCAAATTATCATGTTCGATCCCATGTATTTGAAACATCGTTCGTTCGTTTGTACGTTAACCAAAATAGACAAAACATTACAATCATATATTACACAGATGTCAGATGATACATCTTATGATTAAAACAGAATACCATAATATTGGAATTCCCCAACACTTTTAAAAATCATAAATTATTAACAATGATGATTAATTTGAAAAAATTATATTTTATAAATTCATAATAGTATTGTAATTTAATTGTAATAATAAAACGTGTAAATTATTTGAATATAATAAATTGAAAACGACTTGCCAACAAGATATTTTTTATACATTAAAATATATTTATTATTGTAATTAAAAAAAGTAAAATACCGAAAAAATGTAAATTGGAAGAATTTTAATAGAGTATGAATCAATTTGTGATATAATCAAATAATGAAATATTGCATGTTTGTCTTTAATAAACAAAAAAGCAAAAAACATGCAGTTCATCATTAAAATTCCCAGAAAATGTAGAAATTAAACTTGAAAACAAAACATCTAAATCCAGTATAAGTATATGTTAGAATGAATACTCTGGCCATTATTGTCAATTATATGGCGAACCAAACTAGCTCAATTGAGCCGGTTCACTAAAAAAAGAACCGTATTTCCCAAAGATTACAATTTCTATTCCCCTATTGCTTCCCCTGAAGCTCCCTGGCTTCAGTTCAAATTGTTAACGCAAATATTATATATATACTTTTTTAATTTGTCTAAAAACAACCGTAGTTTGGGAACCCCTGAAGTAGGGAATAAATTCGTCGAAATAGTTCGCTTAAATGTCAGATTTGAATTATAAAACTGACAAAGTGCATGATAAGTTTGAACTGGAATTATGATAAATAAATTTTAATAAGTTATTTGTATTTGTAGCGTTCCATGATGTAAACATTAAAGGAAAAAAAAGTTAAATATTTCAATTTAAGAAGTTAACATGGCGAGATAGTACTTACGGAAAACTTACCAGAATCTACTAAAAAACCCTTCTAATCACATTCATTTTAAACTTTTTATTTGATTTACTACGGTAAATTACAGTAGGAGAATATCCTGTGAATGTATCACACCAGGCATTTCTTTTTTCCTTTATTATATTCTTTAGATATTATTATAAATTATCCAAATTTAGTTTGTAATTTCACTCTATAATATTAGACTGTACAATGTTATTAAATATGTTGCAATTTATTTAATGTAATATTTATTACTTAAATAGGACTAGAGCCGTAAAAATACATAATTAAAACATGCTTCAAGCATAATAGAAATCCATTTTAAACTCTTATATATATATAGTTTCACTTTTTGTACAATTATGTTTTGTGTGTGTGTAAGGCAGAGAGAGAGGGAGAGAGAGAGAGAGAGATGGTTGTCAGTGATAGTTGAAGCCCGAATGCTTCCCGTTGAAATAAGCCGGTGTCTAATTGATATGACAGCCGGAGGCAAAGTCCCCTATAGGCTTGGTCTGCTGCAGCTTTGCTGCCCGCTTGGCTCTCGATACATTGTGTCTGTGAGCGTGTATATATGTAAAACCTCAGCTTTCTCTTTAAAGCCCCCTCTACCGGATGGCTTTCCAACTAATATATATTATCACGTACTATTATCTATCTTGTTGCTCTACATTATTATACTTAATACTTATTAATACTCTTTATATATATATATATATATATATAATCCTTCTTTAAATTTTATAATTTTCCTTCATTTACTTCTATAAATAATATATTCCTTATCAATTTAAAATCAGCAAAACATTACTAAAATATTTTGTACATAGGTATGGCTTATATGAAACCTAAATATTTATACTTTCTTTTGTCAATTTGTAAATAATTGTCTAAGAACTATAATTTCTTACTAAACTATCGGTTTTGGTTTTCCCAAACAATAGATCGCGAAATTAGTGAGAGCTTTGAAAGTTTTGAGAATTTTTTTAATAAAGGACCTAACATTTATTAATATTCTCTCACAGTTGAACTTTAAATATGATAAATTTTATTACTTAAAATACTTTTATTACGTAAAAGTAAGACATCCGTTATACAAGAAAAAGAAAGGTTTTATAAAATTAAATAACTTTGACATTCTATCTTTAAACTCTTTTAAACTCTTAAGAGGAAATAGACTAGCCACACACTGGGTGTTATCCCAAGCTAACTAACTACTCGTACAACACTTACAATGACGCCTCCCATACTCAAACAATCCAGCCACACCCGGATCTGCAGACTTAGTTGATTTGAGGAGCTAGTTGGGTTTCGTATAGCGAAAGTTAAATTAATTAATCGAAAGATTAGTCAAAATTCATCAATCGAAAGTGTAAGCGGATGACGTATTTAAAACAAGAAAAATGTTGGTTGGTTGGGCTGGAGCCAAAGAGCAAAATTGTTTCAACTTTATGAAGTTTATTTTGTCGATGGTGTCCTCCTTCCTCTGGACTACATTATAAAAAAAAAAACAAAGAAAATTACAAGAAAGTAGTGAGAAACAACAAAGGGTCATATGTAAACAAAGGGTAGCATTACAGAATAGAAGAATGAACGGAATATTACCACCCTTACAAATGTAACAATAAAGTAACATATAAAAGTCGATAGTAAATTGAAAATAGAACCTTAAAATATAAACATATAAGCATTTAAAAAATGAAATAAATTAAAAAGAGACGATACTTGTCAAGGAGAAGCACAGATTTAAATGCTAGAAGGAGATTATTGTGTCGTTATGGAATAAAGATATGCTTACAAAGAAACATTGAAAGGTAGAAAAGAGAAAATTAAAAAATTTGGGAAAATTAGGAGAGGTAGAAGAGAAAAACCAAATGAATAAGTAAAAGAAAATAAATAAATGAATAAAAATAAAATAAAAAATGTGTGAGATGTGTAAAAGTTAGTGAGTATAATTTACTGGATGGGGGGGAAGCTTTTTTTTAAGGAAGCGGAAAATGTTATACGGTGGAAGTGATGATGTCCTTGCTTTTTTTATTATTTTTATAATTGATGGAGTTAGGATTGTGGTGAATGTGCATGTAGTTTCTGAGGAAGGACACCAAATATGTCCGAAACGTTGATATAATAAAATTTCTTAAAGTTGAAAGAATTGTTTCTTTGGCCCCAGCCAACCAACATTTTGATAGTTTTATTTACAATGACTAAACTTAACTATTATTTTTATTGATCATTTATTTATTTTTCTCAGTTTCCAATTTGAACGGTTGCAGTGGTTTTCTTGAATAATTTGCTCAATGACAATATGGGTTTTCCCGTTGCACTTTCTGAGCAGACAGCTTTTGGCCATGCTTTTGTACTTTTGTCCTTCTTTTTACGTTCCCTATATAATGATGGGAAGTATTGTTATCGTGTCAAATTTTTAGATATAGTTGCTTTCTTAGGAAATACACTTTTGAGGTCTGTTGAGTCCGAAAAAGTGTTTTTTAGAAAATGTATATATGTGTGTTAGCTCGAAAACGATAAACTATGGGAAGTTCCCTAGTTGATATTCCGTTTAGGATCCGATACTAAATTATTTGTTAAAATTCCTCACCCAGAAGCACAATAAAATCATTATTATTGTTCATATTAATAGATGTAATTAGTTGTATTTTAAAATAATCGGCCCTCATAGTCCAAGGATAAGAAACATAATTGTAAGGATAAAAAAAAATATATATATATATATCTTTAATCGTAATCATAGCAATAATAATAATAATAAAAGAATTAAAGTAAATCATATAGCTGGAAGCAACAAGGTTTTTTTTAGCCTTATTAACTTTATTTTGACTTTAATTATTATTTAGATACATTTATGTTATAGACACGTTAAATTAATATAAATAAAATAAAAACAGCTGATCGTCTGTGTTAGTCGATCAGCTGTTTTTTTTTCCCTCTTTTGAATTAATTTAAAGATAATATTTTACATATAATTCATATAAGGAGGCAGCGGAACTTAGTAGGCACTAGAATACATAATACGTAATTGTAAGATAAAATAAAATTGGAGCAGTATTGAGCCAGCTAGTATATAATTATTTTTTACTTATTTTTAACTTCTCCTTTTTATTCAATGTTTCTTTTGATTGTTAGATTGACTAACTGGGTTTTTGCTTGTCCAAGGCTGTAACAATCCTCTCTTATACCCATTTTAATAAAAAAAATATAAATAATATAGAAATAAAATTCTTTATTTATTCACTTTTTTTTGTTTAGATTTAGTTTTTTTTTTTTATGTTAGTGGCAAATAACTTGATTGTTTAATAAACACGTTTATCATAATTTTAATAAATGCATATTTTCTTATAAACACCTGTCTCTGAGGATAAAAAAAACAACAACATTATTTAATGCAACTTCTACTTAACTTGAATACATGATTTGAGGTCTGAGGTCTCTGAGAAACAAAAAAAAAAAAAAAGGAAAGTTTTTTTGAGACAAATCTTTCGGTTAAAAAATAAAAAAACCCATAAAAAAAAACCTGGTGAGAAACACTTACAACTTTCTCTTTTTGTAATTTACACAAAATTATGAATGAGAAATTGTTCTTCAGATTTATAAAATTCTTAGTAGATTTTTAATTGTCTTCAATGTTATATCAATGGCAGAATTTAATCTCATAAAAACCATTTTATTGGGGGGGGGGAAGCTTTACTTCCTCTTAAGGGGACTTTTCCCCTAAGAAAGTTTCAAATAAAAATAATAGGTCTCTGTATGTATAGTTTGTATACCAAATTTAATGAAATCTATAAGCGATTTAATTTCGAAAAAAGCCCCCCCCCCTTAAATGAATATTTCCAGATTAACCCTTTTAAATAGAAGTTATAGTATTTAATATGTGTAGTTGATATAGGAAAGTGATACTTCCGGTTGTGGAAATTTGACAGATAACTACTGTCGGATCCAATGGTGATGGCAAAACGGAATGTCAAGTTTGAAATTTCTGCGATTTTTTGAGATATTTTGTTCACATACTTAAAATACAGACCATTGGCTAAAAACATTTTTTTTTCGTTTTCAAGAGACCTCAAAATAAGTATTTCCGGTGAAAAATCAATTTCGAAAGTTTGACACGATCGCAATACTTCCCTTTTACTAGACAGTAACAGAAAGTAAAAAAAAGAAAAAGAAAAGTTAATTATAATTATAATAAAATTGTAGTAAGAGTAATCTTTTTTAAATAAATAAATAAACGAACGGAATATCTTCATGAATGCTAAGTCTAATTTCGTTTAACTGTAGTTTATATGGCAAAACTGATTAGAAAATGGACTTTTACTGTGGAGGGGAAGAAATCATTATTTTTGTAATATCTCCATTTAATCTCAGATTTACTATATTTAAATTTGGTATAATTATTACATATAAACTTTCACTTTTAATATATTTGTTTTTTTTTTTTGGAAGAAAATTATTTTAGAAAACTTTCAGAAGGTTTTCTGAGGCTTTCAATTAAAATGCCATTTTCGTAGGTTGTACGATTTCTTCATCTTCATAATAGTGAGGACGACAATTTTAAAATCATCAACAAACTTTATCAAAATCAAATCCCACGCTACCGCCCATGCGGTGTGGGAAGCTGTACAATCTTCTCTATGTAACTCCCTTACCTGGATGACTTAGGCTCTTTTACTAAGTGATCTTTGTATTGTAAATAAGACTGGTTGGTCAGTTCTGGCCCATTTTTAAGAAATACGTCCATAGCACGTCAGCCGGTTCTTTTGCACTATTTCGTTTAGTGGCCTTGTTAACCCTGATGCTTGAGTTTCTTACCCTATCTTTTCTCGTTTTATTCTCCATTTTTCTAAGAAACCTCGTTTCCATCGCCAGGATACTACTCTTATTTTGGGTTGTTAACGTCCAAGATTCAGAGGAGTATGTGAGACTTGGTATGAACACAATTTATTGACGAACACTTCTTGTCGGTTCCCCGCTGCAGCACCTATCCTTTCATTTATTTCACCTTCGTTGAGAACTGCATATATCCCAATATTTTAAATATTTGAATGGTAAAAATTTGTAGTTAAGAGTTTACACAAAAAAAAAAGCATGAGCATTTTGTCCTAAATTTGTCATAAACAGGGATCAATCAATTTCAAAATGGGAAAATGAATCGCAGTAGTTATATTTTTTTAAATACCTCTTTTAATTCGGGTTTTTAAAAACGCAGCTATTTGTGTTATTTATTTTGCCCATATATAAATAATTATCTTGTATTATCATTATATTTATAATTATACAAGTTATCAAATTTAGAAGTCGCTTATTATTATTATTAATAGGCCAGTTATCTCAAGCTTTAGCCCATAATAGGGGCACATTTCTAATAATTAATTTATAATGTATTTTTTAGAAACTAGTTTTAAATTAACTAAATTAGTTCTCTTTAAATAAAAATTTATTAATTATATTGTTGCTATCAAAAGATTATTTATTAGTCATTATGTTGTCACCGAAAATGCTTAATTTAATTTGGATGGTTGACAAAATATCTAAATCTTTCTGATTCTAAAGGTTGACCATAAACTTTTTGGAGCTTGCGACAAACAAAAGCCCGGGGAGGTTTCTGTTTATTAAAAAATATTAATTCCTTTTGCTTCACTTTATTTGTAAATAAGTTTGTTACCAAAAAACGGAAATAATGAAAAGTTCTGCGAATTTAAGCTTTTTAACTTCATCGACGAAGGAACTTTTTTTAACACTTATACTTTGAAGACCAAAAGCCTCGAGTACTTTGGCATTTTTACTCCTAGCTTTTATCCTTCTTCTCTCCTTATTTATAACTGCCCTCAAAAGTCTTCTTTGACTTCCTCCAACGATCTCCTTTTTGACCGTTCTATATTTTTATTCTTTTATCCACTCTCCATTTTCTTTACATGTCCTGATTCAATCTGATCTTTTGCCTTTTAATTTCTGACGGCTAGATCCGATGATTCTTATGTGAACTTATTCATATTAGAGCCGGATTTAACCTGGTTCGGTGTACAAACATTTATAACAGCTAAGCTTCCCTTTGTTAAGCTTTTAACATCACATTGCTGTGCAAAAATAGGATCAATAACTTCCGTTCGAGCTTGTTATCATTGGTGTATGGAGAGGTCTAAATTAAGCGCTATTCATAATCTCTTGGACTAATATATAGGTAACCTTTCCAAAGAACAACCTAAAGACTTCAGACGGAAATTGTTATCAGGGAATGTTCCTGAATCTGATTTCTTCACGACTCTAAACAATCTATCATAACTAAATTGCGTTTTTTTTTGTATACTTCCTAAACTTTACGAATGGGATCAAGCAAAAGCACCCATTATTTAGAGATGTCTTGTGTAAACACAATGACCTGTATTCCAGTATTTTGGATTCTCAACAGCCGCTGAGCTCATCTATAAGGAAAAAAATACTGGGAAGCTATCCATTCCCGGATGCTTAACAGACATTTTCTAATAACGGATTCGCGAATTGAAATGGAGAGTGAGAGGTGCCCTAATTTAGCCAAACCTAATTACCTTCTGATTCCAAGCAAGCCAGGTTTTGTTTTTGCCAATTTTTTTTTCCTTCAAAAGTGTTCAAAAAAAGAACCTGATCGGTTAACACATGTAAATTGCAAATATGAACACGTGTTCAGGCAACACTTTCAGATATGGGAAAAAACGAAGTCTAAGGAACAATAATGTGCATTAACATTGTTTTATCGGAAACTATTTAAATAGAAGAATCTTCTGCATGAAATTACTGTTATTCATTAGAGTTAATAAAAGTTATTGCTTCAATATCGCTCACTATAATTGGTAAAGAAAATAGTATCTCGATAAATTAATATTATTACTAATTAAAAGAATCATTTACGATAATAATTAGTATCTTTGATTTGTAACGATTAATTAACCAGAATCTAATTTGAATAGCAAAATAGTTTTTTTAAATTTTCTATCGCCAATTAATTTCTATAAGAACTTATTAAATTAAGTATGTATAATATTATTTTCATCATTTGTTCATTTGTGTATATATGCCAGGGAAAAACCTATTTTTCTTATTGCTTATCTACAAGTCCTTGGTGAATCTCTCCTTGATTACATCCTTGGAATCTCCTTATTTACAATTTTTGATCCTAACTTTTATTCTAATAAATTTAACAATGAAGAAATCGTGAAAAACAATATTATTTACCATTCATATATATATATAGTATGTATTTCACTCCCAGAGGGCGTTATTAGTTTCAATATATACGAACATATATATTATATATATACATTATTATCGTGTTATCGTGTTATTATCAAATTGTTATATTATTATTACGGTGTTTACAAAGTTTAATTTTGTAACAGGATGAAAAAAGAAAAAAAGAATATAAAAATCTTCTACTATGAAAAATAATTAAAATTAATGTGATCTATAAATAGAGTCAATAATTTCGAGTGAAATTTATGGATTTTTATTGATTTATTTCAATTACACTTTTTCGTATTTAAATCTTACAGTTTAGAATATTTGTTATTTAACAATACTTGCAAACAGGGCCGTCTGGCTTAGGTATATGCGAAAGACGCTGAAATACAGTCACGCACTAAAGAGAGTGTCCCCCGCCCACTAAAAAAAAAAAAAAGATCTTTTTCTTATTAGGCATTGGAACCAAACCTGTAACTACAATATATAGGGGTAGGGGGAACAAGCTGCGTATTATGATGCCCTGTCATGGGCTTCTTCTCCAGTTTTAAAAGTGCGGGCATTACTGTAGCTGCTGTTTTTTTCATTGCAATTCTCAACCCCAGCTATCTCCGCGGGGTAGCATTATCTCGTCGAAGCTATCGGACGATGTCTTGCTCCAAGCTTTGTCCTTGCAATCGCCCATCTAACAACCTTCAAAGAAAACGGGATTGGGTATCAACGAGCAAACTAAGTCTCCGAAGATGCCTGACGATCTCCCAATTTTTCTATTTGACAGAGCTAAGAAGGATAAAAAATACCCCTTGATCCGCAAAAAACTGGGTAACAGATTGTAATTGTCCTCGCCATGTGCCATTTGCTCGCCCAATCTGTTGGGCTCTCGATCAATCTTTCTCGAGTGCCCATACGCTACCAATCATGTCAGAACTACTATTGCGTTTATGCCCTCACCTCATACGGTAAGGGTCGATGGGAATCATCCCAGCCATTACCAGAGCCGCAGGAATAATAATAATAATAATAGTATGGAGGGAATTTGTGGAAAAGATTCAATAGTTTTATAGCTATACCCTACCTTACCAGGCAAAGTGTTTTGTATGGAAGCCACATAGATTAGGATGTCCAGCCCCGCTCGAGTGGTCACAAAACGTGAAGGGAAATGAGTGGAGCAGTGCTAATGACCTCAGCAACCAATGAGCAAAAATCAAAAACAAGAAAAATTAATAATGAGAAAACCACTTCTGCTAAAAATTCCAAGAAATCAGACAATTCGTGGGCCGTATCAGTTAGTTTATTGGATATAAACAGTGTACTAATTGTATTGCAATGCAACCAATATATCATTGCAATCTCTATAAAGTCATTTATATATAATAAGTTTATGTAAAATCTGAAGCATTAGGTTTTAGAGATTTTAAACTTTTGATTCGGAAAACTCTATTCTTAAATCAATAGTGAATAATATTTCAAATCTCAGTTACTCTTCAGTTTTAATTGCAGAAACATCTTTTATTAAGAGGAAATATGCATACAACTAAAATCCTTAGTGCTTCGTAATTTTCTACATGATATTTATATTTAGCTATCGTGATGGTCCTGTTTTTAATTGTAGGTTAGGTTGTAGGCTATTACAGGTACAAGACAGGTGGAATTGATTGTTTGTGCTTTGATAAGCCTAGAGTTTATCTGTGAATTTATCCTAAGATGTGCCATGTGTCAGTGTAGACGGGTTGAATAGTTGGAGCCAGGAAATCCAGGGCTGATAGGAACCCCCGAAGTAATGACTACTTCCATTTTTTCTGTTGCGCGTAATGTTCCCATCGTGTTAATGTTAATATTAATTAACACATTTTAATTGATAATTAAATTCCAAAGAATTTTATTTTTTATTAGGCCCCGAATTAGCTGAAACCGCTACAAAAGTCGCAGTATAAATAACTTAAATATAAATTCGGTGAAAAACTATATTGATTCGTTTCAGCGGTGCTTACAGACATACAGACGCCACATAGAACAAATTCCAAATTTTCCTCAGCTTTCAAATTTACAAATTTTTTTTATTGATTTTAATTTAAACAAAAGAAATTTAGCTGGTAAGAAAAATGGTTTGGTTATTCCTTTTCTGCTTTTTACGTTTATGTAACTTTAACAAAATTAAGCTATACTATAAAGCACCCTTCTGGCAGGGAGTCGCTGTTGCATGCAGCTTCCTGGTGTTGCAATCCCACGGGTCCCTAGCACACTACTCCGTGCACTTTCACTTCACAAAAGGGACAAATACACTTACACTACATACACAGAGAAACGCACACCAAGGCACATACACTACACACCCAAGGGCTATCTTCCCTTGGTGACAGCTTCGGCAAAGGGAGTAAACCCTTCAAATCCAAGGTCCTCCATTGTATCGGGGGTTGGGCGTACGGCTGACAACCTTGCCCCGCAAAACCTTATGTTTCGGAACCTCAAGAGGAGGCTAGGGCCTTACATGGGCTGTAATACCAAGGAAGAAGAAGATAAAACACCCTTAATTATCTAAGTAAAAAAAACAAAAAAAAAACTGAAAATAAGGGGATAGCGACAGCCGAGGAGCCTATGAGGCAGGTGCCATCTAGATCAAAGGACTGCAGGACACACGGACCTCTTTGAAAGTCATCTTAACATATATATTTATATTGTATATATATTTTTTTCTGGTTTTGGGGCTCGTCCTTTTCATGTACCTGCCTTCTACTGATGAAGAGAACTCTTTAAATTTTTATAGTGGTCACAATCATTTGAACTTCTTCGTATAATCTTTATATAAGGGCTGGTTAGAATATTGAGATGGTGGGGATGTTGTCAAAGTGTTGGAGGTAGAAGAAAGAAAGAGGGAATGAGAGGCGGAATAAGCGAGAGATGGTATATTGATTGCGTAACGAGTTCGATATAGTTAGAACGAAGTTTGTGTGTGTGTCCGTATGGAGCTGCCTTATATTGCACCTGCACATATCTACACAGACAGGTGGCTCTATCTAAAAAGATCTGTGTGGATATAAGACATAAGAGCTGTGTTCACCGCACACGCACAGAGCAAAAGGCTGTAAATGCCGCCTCCTGTCTACACCGCCTCCTCATCAATACGCGCGCACACATACACACACACACACTCAGTATTACCGGCATGGTAACCATTGGATACCATCTCCTCATTTTTCCCATTCATTCATTCCATTCCACACATCTTACATATATACAACATAACATTTACAAAGCTTCTTTTATATCTTGTTGGCATTCCCGTTGCGACTGCGGTTATGCCCTAACCATTCATTGTCAAGTTTCATTTTATTTCTACAAAGTTACACATTGTCCACTAGTTGCATCTATAATTGAAGAATATTTATGAAAAAACATCAGGACACGAGACATTAGGAACCTAAAAAAATCGATAAGCAAGCAATAGAAGGGGTAATATGAGTTTGAAATCGGAATGTCTTCTTTATTCCCTCTCTTTTCAAAAGAAATATTCAGAACTTTTTTTTCTTATTTCTTTATTTCTTTAGGAAAAATATCTCCTGAAAAATAAGTGAGAGAAATGTAAAATTTAGTCAACTCTCTACACGAACTTAATAGCCTTACACTGAGACTTCTTAAACCGGTCAAAAAACAACAAAAATAAGCATGCTACGAGATAAAATCCCAGATATTATCCAGTATTGCGGACCCATCCATATGTCCCAAAATTCAAATACGTAATTTGTTATGGCTTAGTCATGGAGAACAAATTGATAGGCGAAAATGATTTATAAATTACTTTATTCACTACGTAAAAATTTTCTTTCCGGCACAGCATAAGTCTTTAATGTCCCGATAATGAAGCTATGTAATAATATGCTTCATAGATAAAGGTAAACTCTGGAGAAATCCAGCCCGAGAAACGTTACTATCAAAATCTCCAATATAATGGATGTGTTAGATGGAGAGAATTTGTCTGGTTGATGAAATGAGATTGACTTTATTAACACTGGTTAACTAATATATTAATTAAGAGACATAGACTGCCTGGACTTTAAAATAGAGAAATGTTCAAGTTAGAGTGGTAAATGGGTAATGACAAGTAGTGATTGGCTGTATTGTACTATGTTGTACTGTCCTAAACTGTATTGAACTGTCTTTAACTGTCTTCAACTGTATTTTTCTGGACTGTCCATCGCTATATTTATGCAGTTTCTCCCACTCCAGTCAGAGAGAGTGCTTGGGTTTGTTGCTCTTCTCTTTACTGTCTTTGGTTTGCTGTTAGGGTTTGTTTCTCTTCTCTTTACTGTCTTTAGATGCTGTTACACCAAATAACTAACGTACATTTATTACTTTCTCTTACTCCTAGTAAGAATGAATTACTTGAATGAATTTTTTTCCAAAACATTTTTTCCTTTTTCTGAGTTTTCCCTATCAAATTTATTCTCTAATAAATCCTTGGAAGTGAACTGTTTACTCGGAGAAATTGTAGTAAGTGGAGTTTGTAGTTTTCCCTCCTCAATCACTTCCATCACTGTTTTTCGTTTTTTTTGGGGGGTGGGGGCATACCCATTGTTTGTCGCTATTCCTCTGACACTATCATTTCTTTATTTGCTCCGGATATACGCCTCTACAATGCAAGAGTCATAGTTTCCGCAAATAGGGTACAATGAAGGATGAACATCGCTTTTTTATTAGCCACATTTAATTATATGATCAAATTGTTGAATAGGGCACTGGAGGGTCGATATGCTATTCGTGATGTCAAGAATATCAGTTCTCCCTTCCTAAAGCATGTGTCTCCATAGCATGCAATCAGATCTCTTTAGTGTCCTAACCAAACCTTTTGTTTACCCTCATCTATAACCGTATTGTTAACTATGCTTGCACAATTATCATTTTATTATTATCCCATCATATTGCCGATATAGGTGATGGTTGCATGTAATTTCTATATTGTTATGAGATATCACTTCCTAATTCACATAGGGAAAGCAAAATGAAAGTAAGTTCATTATTATTAAGACTAAAGCTTCCTCCATATAATTATTTTCTACACTAATTTAGACTTTTCCTTCAACAACAACAACAACAACAAATACACTTCTAAAATGATATAATTATCCCACTACACTCATTAGATTAGTTTATGGTTTATTTTCCATACGCTAGAACATCCCAATTAACAAGTAAATATGTAATTTTATTACGTCATTTTGGAAATCCTGATAATTTATATTAATATTATTTGATAATGAAATTTTCTTTTCCTTATTATTATTTATTATTCAAAAGAGGGGACGGTAACCAAACCTTGCGCTATCCGAAACTTGAATCCAGACCCGGGTTTTACCCACTTGAGATTCATCATAGTCGAAGTTTTCAAGATTCGAAATTCAAGAAATCACAATTCGGACCAGAGCCCTAAAGGAAAACAGCCTAAGCTTTTCCACAGACATCCTGTTCTGACCAAAGATCCTGAACCTAAGTTTCACACAACCTAAACAATCTGTCTTGTGATATATGGGTGTTTCTTCCACTGTCTCACATGAGCCCAGTAAGGTGTATTCTTAAATCACAGTGCCTGGTAAGAGTTCCAACCAGATGCCTGAGAGAGAGATCCCCAATGTCCCCAGTGGTTAGACTACCGACATGCCTAGGAAAGAATGCTGTGAAACTTTCCATGACTGGGAGTTTGGCAGCCACACAAACAGGTAGGCTCGGAAACAGTGAAAAGAAGAGAGGCGGCTAATTTGGCAAACCTATCTACCTCCACATTTCCAATGTTTCCTATGTGCCCTGCTATCCAGACAAGAACAACTGCTTTGAAGAGGATAACTCTTCCAATCTTTTGGAACAATCCAATATTAAGTTTAGAGGTGAAGACACAAGAACGGAGGGCCTTTAATGCAGCCTGCTCCGTCGCTTTAACGCAAGCACATACAAACTCCTTTCAAATTAGAGTTACTTACCCATTCATCAGAGACACACCAAAGAATAGCATAAATCTCAGCCTGGAAAACAGTGGCCAATTCACCAAGATACACCGCCAAGAGATTTAGTTTGTTTTCCTTAAATGTTATCATTATTTTTATTTATTTTTTCAAATCACAACGCTACAATTTATAATAATATCGTCGTTAGAATAGTGTGCTAGATTTTCACTGGTAATATTTTGGATATTTATTAATTTGCCCAAAAAATTTTCAATTATCACTAATTGATATATGATTGGACGGTTGAGCGTGGTAATTAAACTTATTTATTAACTCTTTAAAAACTTTTTTGTAAAATTGTCAAAAAGATAGACGAAATGGCTTTAAAATATACTATAGACAAGAACCCAGTGATGGGCAACCTTTCTGTATTCAACAGTATTTTTACATAATTCAAATGGACCTTTTATTGTATTATAAAGAGATTCATATCTTCAACTTATTCGAACAACTCCATATGCAATTCATTGGTTCAAGTCTTGCTTGGTTTAGCAGGACTGAAACTTTGCATACAAAGCGTTTAAACGAAGGGTTGTATTTAACAAGTACTTATACAATATTACAATTATTATAACAAAACTAATAATATTTATTCAAACTGTGAAAATTTAAAAATAAAAATAAAATAAGTTTATTGAAAGATATAAAATGTTAAGGCCGCCAAGAAAAGTCAAAAGTCAGGGTTCTCCAACCCTGTCCTAGAAAATCTATTGTGACACCTATGTGATTCAGTGTGTTTTCGTTTTGTACAGTGTAATTGAATCAAGTATAAAAATGAGAAAATGCAGGTAAATATAGTTTTCCGAATGAGTGTGTTTTTTGATGAACTGCTTTAAATTATCTCAGCAAATCTTACGTATATTTTGTAAAAGTTGACAGTAATGTCCAGTTTCTTGAAGAAGTGGCTGAGCCCATTATATCTTCACTATGCCTGTATATGTTAGGAGTGTATAGTATAACATATGGATGTAAGGATGTTTTGCTCCAAATAAGACTACGTTTTAAAAAAGAATAAAGTAATGAAGTATGTCTGTGTGTGTATTTCTTTGGTGTCCTGTGTTTTTGTTTGAACTAATTATCTAAACATTGAAAAATCGCAGGAAGCTCCAACTTGATATCCGTTTTGGTTTGATGACACAAAGATTTGAGTCGAAAATCCATCAACCAATTCATTGGTTCAATCGATCTTTACTGATTAATTTTTTTTTTCCCCAGTTTTTCGCAATTTTGTGTTTTACAACTAATTATAACTGCATAAAGTTCGTAGTCGCTTTTGAAACCACTTTTTCTTTTCAATTACAAGTTGTAGTTGTGAGTTTCAACAAGAGCTAGTTTAATTGAAAAAATAATAATAATAATAATAACACAGCAAAAGCAGCTACGCTTACATTTGTAGCTGTTAATTGTAAATATATTTCATGTAATGAACTGTGTAACAATCAACTGATACAATCAACAAGCCAACAAGTGTTAGTGTGTAAAAGAAACATTACGTTGAAGTAAACTCTCTATACGAATTTGATAAATTTACTCTGACAATGGATGAAAATCCGAAAGCGGTTAGTAAAAAAGACCACATAAAATAACACATAGTTAACTGTACTTTATAATTTATAGTTGTAACTACATTTTACCCAACTGTGTTGTATGTGATAGTTATAAAGGACAGGGCTTTAGTGTTTCTTGGCCAGAACATCCTGGAAGGGGAGGGTGCTTAAGATCCCGGAAAAATTAGCTAATCTAATATAACTTCCAGGAAACAGGAATTTAAAAAGATAACCTGAACTAATCATGATGTAGTTTATGTAATGAAAATCTATAATCCTGGTCTCATGTACGAGTTCTTACAATGCACAAAAGAAATTATTTTTTTTTTTTTTAAAAAAGAAGTATCTAGAAATCTGGGATAAACCTATTTGGCTGTATATTTCGAAATTAAAAATAATAATATCATGGCCGGCACTGACAACCATAGAGATATAAGTGATTTCATAAAGGAAATAAAGAAATAGATAAATAAAAAAAACTGAAGGCAGTTAGTTGTCGCGTGGACAAAACACTATATACAGACAAACATATATCTATATATATATATATAAATCTGTATAGTTGAGAATGTAAGATATCTGAAACACTTTGTCCTCTAAGTTATAAGAAGTGTTTTATGTATATACACACATAGTTACCGAGAAGATCGAGCACAAGAGAAAGAGAAAGAGATGGTACATCCGTCATCTCTGAACCATCATCTCTAATCTCTTTCTCTTTGTCACATCGTACACTACATCATGTATATATATACGAGAGAACTACGGAGAATGATAGAACAAAGATAGAGAAACAGACAATGAAAGTAGAGTTTCGTTTTGGAGGACGCGCCGCCGCGCAATGGCCGATTGGTCATCCTTCTGTTCATCATCTGTCGTAAGGAAGAAGGTGGTATAATAGCAGTGGCTGTGTGGGAAAGCGGGGTGGATGGACAAGCCGCCGCACAGTACAGAACAACGGCGGCAACGACGGTCGGATCGGGCTGGTTATGGTCACGTGGTCAGCACACGTTCCAACACTGGTAGGCCCTATTGTCATGTAGTAAGTAGCTGTTGTTGTAATAGTTGGTCGAGCGACATGGGCACGCTATGATGATATCACATCAACTCCTGTAGCAAACAGCTACAGTTATAGCTTTACCTTCTTCTTCTTCTTCTTCCACCACCAACTCTTCTCATCCCAAACGGATTACCTACAATTCTGATCATTTTATATCCATAATCATAAAATCCAAAAAAAAAACAAACAATTTTAATAATGCATTTCATGTTTCTTAATATCATTTAAATGATAATACCATACTTTGCACTGAAGTAGCACTTTAGAGGAGAGCTTAACATAACAGCTTCCCTAAATACCACAAAAATAATTTTATCCTGGGAAAGTTTTTCACGTAAAAGAGATGACCTTATGTGTCAGGTTGTTAGGATGAAGTTTAAGGGAAATTGGGAAAAACTGATTTGAATCATTCTTTTTTTCCTATATTACATATTTATTTCCTAGTTAATTTTTATTTTCTAGTTTTCAAACTTGATCTGATGCAAATTTGGCAAACAATTTTACGAGTAGAATTTCGTCATTTCAGAAAGGACAACAATAAGTGTGGTAACTAACAAGTACTTGTAAAATTTTACTTTCCAACTATAACTTCATTAGTTGTAAAACCAATTATTATATTCTGTAGTTGTTAGTTGAAACTGCTTAACTAGTAATTGTCAATTAAAACTTTAGTTAACTACTTTTATTGTTAACCATTGCCAAACTCTTCTATATACACACGCACACATTTGGAAGAACTTTTATGTTAGGACTTTATACAGAATTTTTATGTTACGATATAAACTAACAAAGATCAGATTTCATATCTAGGCATTCAAACATGGCTACATTTGTTGTGGTGGTTGGTTCCGCAGAGCTGGAAAGCATCAGAGACATTTTCCGTGGTAGCCTGCTTCATTTTGTGGTCATCGACCGGTTTCGGGCGTTCGCCCATCTTCAGGATGCGTTTGCCAGACAGTGTGACAACACAGACTTGCACAGAGCAAATTCACACTCACGGTTTATATACAGTGTATAAACTGAATTTGCTCTATGCAAGTGGGTGTTATCACACTGTCTGACAAATGCATCCTGAAGATAGGCGAACGCCCGAAACCGGTCGATGACCACAAAATGAAGCAGGCTACCACGGAAAATGCCTCTGATGGCTACATTTCCTAGTTAGCATAGCCACCAGCCTCAATGCATTCCAAAAGGATCTTTCCTCCAAACCCTCCCTCCAAACTTGCATATATGGAAAAGGCCCTTAAAACAACCGCCTTGCTAGCTCGCCCACTCAGAGGAATCACGCACATATCAGGCTCTGATAATAGCAGATACATGGTAGAGATTTCTTTTCTGACAAAACAAAACACTGCAACGATCCTTATTTCCATACTCAGTAGGCTCATATGTTTCCTAAGCCTACAGTGTTCGGTCAACAGACTATTCCTAACCTGGTTGACCACGTTTGCTGCTAGCTTTTACGAAGGTCTGCCTAAGAACTCTTTTATTTGCCACATTTGAATGTTTCACCCATAGTGCAACAGGCTTCTTGAAAGCATTCTTCTTGTGTGGGTTTTTATTGTAGCATATTGAGAAGTGGTAATTGAATGCAAGATAAAAACTCACACACATAGTAGTGAGAGAGAAAGAGAAATCTCCCAGAGCGCATGATCAAAATTTCCATAAACATTGCTGATAAAGATTACCCAGGAATATACAAGCATAACAACTAAAAAAGTAATGAACTCATAACTAACTTCTTTTATAACTTTATTCTCTCTCTCTTCATTTAGTCACATACTATTAAAATATACAACTATTACTGGCTAACCACACATATACACGTACAATTTCTAATTATACACTGTTAAGATTTTCACACGGTTTTAATAATAAAAAAAAGAAGATCCAGTGGTGTCTGGGAAAACTAAGAGTTTCCATTGTCTTTCATAAACATATTTCATTGTCCAAAGTCAAGGACGTAATAAAGTGAAAGCTTTATTTTTTTTTTGTATAAATTTATTTTTTTATACCATTATTTTTATTGTACATATATATGTTGTGTTTTTTATTATAAAGGTGTATATGTTATTTTAGAATCGAATACAAATTGTTTAAGCCAGGACTTGAATGAATTGTAGTGAATTTTTTTCTATAATGAAACTAAATAACCGAGGATTGTACTAATTAATAGAAATATTGAGGTACTGAATCAGAACTCGCTGACTCAAATTATGAGTGTAGGTAATTTATACATTATCTAATGTCATCTTTATATCCAATGTTTTCGACAGCCAAATAATCAATGACGACCTAAAAAATATTATTTTTTTTCAAAATCCGGCATCTCTTTTCTTATCTTCGCTTACCTCAAGATAAAAGCAAGATAAAGTCGAAAGTTCAGCGCAAGGAGATGAATGTGAATTTCTAGTCTGACAACTTGTCAATAACTTATCTTAAATTTGCAATCAATGTTACCTCCCTATCAATATTCAAATATCATTTATTAATTTGTATATGTTATGAAGAAATTTGGTGAGGATCGGTCAAGGAAGAAAACATTCAATTATGCCGATGTTTCCACATAGTTTCCTGTCTTTATCAAGGTTTAAAACTAAAATACAATACAATGAGGAACAACGAAGCATTAATAAAATTGTAAAATACAAAATAATAATAAGAAATTTTTTTTGTAAATAAAAATATTATTAATCTTACATATTGATGATCTAGGAGATGTGGTTCTTTCCTGACCGATCCTCAACAAATTTCTTCATAACATAATATATCAACGGTTAACAAATACTTTTATATTTTAAATTTGTATACGGTTATAATTTTGAAGTTTTTGCAGCAAATCGTTTAATTGTCCAAATTTATTTCATTGTCAAAACACATAGCATTAATCACTTGGAGTACAAACGTTTAATTGTGTAATAGTATCCAAAGAGAGTATTCGTAGCAGAGAAAGTGGCCCTGTCATTTTGTCTCTCTCTCTGCTACGAATACTCTCTTTGGATACTATTAGGGAGACAGATAGTAGAACAGTTCCTACTACTGAGTTCATTATCCATTTATCTATGTGTCATTATTCCTTTTCCACCCTAGCATACTCTGTCATTTCAAGTGTAAAGTCCAGGGAGTCAGTGTCGCTTATCATATTATATAGTGTTAACCATATTTAGTTAATTCATTTAAACCATACCATTTCTCTCCTTCAACAACCCTATTATAATAGCCAACGATTTGACACTATTTCAAACTTTTCAACCAATCGTTTTTAGTAGAATGATAATTTAGCATCGCTAAGATTTGATTGGTTGAAATCTGTCGGCTATTACAAATGTATGTACAATTCAAAAATCAAATTTTCTACAGCTAAAGTTGATGCCTTGTGGACTTATAATAAATGAATATTTAGTTATAAATACTTTAATTACTCAATAAAATAAATAATTAATTAAATAAACATTTTCTAAAATGGAAATGATTGATATTAGGAATTATCTCATCAGATCATTTGAAAATAGTTTTATTTTCTTGCGTCTGTAAGAGGAAATAATAAAATAGTGTCAAATTTTGAGGTTGCGCACGAAAAAAAAAAAATGTTTTTAGCGATTGGTCTGTGATTGGTCTATGTAAACAAACAAAATATCTGAAAATCGGAAAAGCTTATTTTTGAAATTTTATTGAAAACGGCTACAAAATTTTCTTTTTTTACTTGAAGTGCTAACTGCACAGAGAAGGACGTATCACTTTTAGTGTGATACATTTCTTCCGGAAAAGTTTCATTCTCCAGCTTCTGAGGAATATAAGATATTAAGTTATCAAATTATAGTAGAATTGGTTCAAAGTTATCGGCGCCGCCTTCTTGACTACAGTGTAATCATTCAAGTGCTACTTGTTTATAGGTACTAACCAACCATATACACCTACCACTACAAAATATTAATGTTAGAGCAATGAAGGATACCTCTATCCAACAGGGATATCTCTATCCTCCGAGATATCCTTCCTGTTCGTGGAATATATGATTATCATTATTTTGTTTAATCTATAGGTCAACTGCACTGTTCTAGTCAGACAATATTCTCTTATACATTTTTATTTTCTCTGACAGTCAAGTTTATAGCATGCTGGTCTTGTTTAAATAATAATCATAAAAGAAAAAAGTTAAACGTATTCTAAATTCTAGTAGATAGTTATAAAACACAAGAACTATGTGGTACAAGTAAGAAAGAAAAAGAAAGAAAAAATTATAAAAAAAAAAGAAGCAAGAACCTGAAGACAATTTGTGAAACAAGATCAAGAAAATCAAGGAGTATGCGCAGGAAAGAGTAAACAAATAAAATAAAATAAAATAAACGGGAACATTGGTGTAGAGCGCGGTACAAGCGAGTGGGAATATTAGTTGGAACTTGCCCACAAATATATACATTATGCCCCAACTATATGTCCATACACCACTATTAAGAAGTTTGTATTTTCAAGATTCAGTCCATTTCTGTCTTGTTTCTACTTGAGAATAGGCTCTGAGAGAGAGAGAATAAAAAAAAAGAGAAAATGTTTAACACTAGAAGAATGTCGTTCCTCTCGGCCGGAGTAACTAGTCCTCTCAGAGCGGGTAATCTACTGACAGCATTACCCTTTCCTGGACCTCATGATCTTATTCTATTCCTCTTCTTCTTCATTGCTGTTCTGGTTTTATCTGTCTGTTTTTTTTTTTTTTTTATATTTGTATTCTATTTTTTTTTTACAAGTATATTATATGCATATCTCTTATATACAAAATAGGTATGTCTCCTTTTATAGATTAACATTTTGCTCTCTTGGAATAAATGATTCCATCAATAAATAACTTTATTTATTTATTTATAAAGCAATGAGGTTATTTAGCTGTCATAAGGGGGAGTTGGCAACTGCTTTTACTATCTAGTTGTTTGTAGCAGGGTGCTTTTTGCAGTCGGCTTTGGAAGCAGCAAGCCATAACCATTCCTGAGACGCTACCGCATATTGCAAACTTGCCTATAGTTTCCTCATTGTTAATAAGTCATCAACGTGACTATTTGTGATGCGAGTAGCAAAAAATGCCCCAGCTAGTTCTTCAAAAATCTTTGGCGTTTTCTGGAGGTGTTGTGACCCACCCCTAAAACATGAACAACATTTAGGGGCTCTGTCTGTTACAGCAAGCTCTTTTTTCTTGACTTTGACCCCTTTCAGATCTTCATCCATTTTCTGTGAAGAGGTGTTAACTTCCATGTTTTCTATCACACAATATGCCTGACTTGATTGGATGACGAAGGTTTATATTATCTATGGAAATAATACAGCCTCGCCTCACATATTCAATCGGCTTAGTGTGTATAATGGAAACATTGGAAGTAACTTCTACAAGGGCGAGTTAAACCAATTTCTGAAGATGCTTGAACATTCGAAACGTCATAATCAATAAAAAGAAGCATGCTATGGACAGACATGTAAAACCATTAAACTCCAGAAATTCATTCTAGATTTTGTAGTTTGTAGTGAATTTAGCTTTTCAAACATTGTTTAAAAAGCGTATTCTTCAATAAGTGAGAAATATTGAAAGGCTCCAATATACGTCGAGGTTTATGACCAGCCTGCGAATTATTCCCAAGTTTGAGATCAATAACAGTGCTTGATTCTTTTTAGAAAATAAAAATAAAACAAGTAGTAACAGAATCGGCAACAAGTTGGTACGATCAACGATGGGAGGAAGATGGTTGATTATATGTTAGAGAAAAGTCGGTTAATGTGCTGTAGCCATGGTTCTCAAGATGTCCAATAAGATAAACTGTGAATGACTTGTTGGCGGTAAGTTGTAGGGATGAGAAAGGATGGATAAGTACATTGTGAATACCCTTTACAAGAGCACTTACATTACAAAACAGTAAAAAGAGAGTGCTGACCAAATAGTAGAAAAAGAGAAAGAAGTAATCATTCTCTCCAAAACAACTAACTGTTTTAAAGTGATACTTAGTAAGAGAGTGATGTTTAAAGTCGTTTAGTGTGGTGGCGTGTTAGCCATGATCTCGGAAGCAATCATTATAAGCATTATGCTCACATCTATTTAGTTCCAGGTTGAAATTTTCACTGTTAAGGATGCGATAATAAAGTTTTGGTCAAAATCGGTCAACCGGAAATAACATTTTACTCTATAGATTTTTTTTTTTTTAATTTTTGCGATATTCTCGAAAGTGGGTTGCAAAGATGTTTCTTTAAACTTGATATGTCGACTAATATTAAAAGAAAAGTTATAAAATATTATTTGAAACATTTACCTATTCTGAAATATTCATTGAAGGGAGATTTCTGGTGAAGATGTGACGTTAATTTTTCCTCTAAAGTACTTTTTCAAAATATTACACGATTCTCTCGTCTAAATTATACCTAATAATATGAATCTAGTATATGAAGAAGAAAGTCAGTAGACCGGAAGTCCGATTTTTTTTTTTTAAATTTATATTTCGGATACGAATCTCTACAGTGCAATTGGGTAATTGGTAATACCCATACCAATAAACAATCAAACAACTACTGTGTAAATTACAGTAAGAGAGAATCGTGTGAGTATTTCACACCAGAATTTTAAGTGAAAATAAAATTCAAGTGTGCATTTACTCAACAAAATGATTGGCTAAGAAAATTCTAATCAATAGAAACATTGTGAGGCTACCATAATTTGATAAATTGCTGTTGATAATGAGCTCATACTTTACTGACATTTTTTTAAAACAATCAATCAAAGAAGTTTCAATAATTTTAAGAAATGTATATACACATAAATAAAACTGATTATCGGTTTGGTTCAGAATATGTAAAAAGATTCGTTCTTCTAGTGAATTTCTTTCTCCCTAGCAAGGGGGTCCAAATTGTCGGCGATTTAATAGAAATTCTTAACGAGAAAATGTAATAAAATTAGCATTATAAAATCAATAAAGAATTTTGATTGCTTAATAAAACAAATACAAAAATAAGTACGATATGTATAATTTACCTCCCCAACAAAAACTTATGAGAATGAAAGCTGAAAGTCGAGCCGTCTAAACTAAAAAGAGACGAACTTGAAGAACACGTTATGCTGGCTCCCCTGATTGGGTCGTTCACCTTGTCAATGATTTTTCTTCCTCGCCTCACACATACACACAAACACACCCACTCACGCTGTCTCATTCTCTCGCTCGCTCTTTCTTCTTTCTCTTCCCTCTCCCTCTCGTCAGTATCTATTGATGATGATGCTGACGTAACACATGCCTACTGGAAAGTATTTTTGTCCTTAGGGCCTAAAAAAAAAAAAAATTATATACATATACATTCTCTATTAGGTAGTAAAGCTCGCTTCTGTGGTTGATAAAACATCAAACACTCACACACACACCTGCGCACACGCAAACACTACGACCTACAAAGTGAATATTTAATTTATAATGATTATATTTTCTGTGGAGTTCTTCACTACAACATCATTCATATTATATACGCACCAATCATTAACATAATGATGATTAATTAAACTATTTCCATAATGATGATTTTATTAATATTATTACTAATTTACTTAAAGAATTTATCAACAAAGTATGTACTTTTTTTTTAAATGATATTTAAATAAAAATTATACAAAGTAACTTGTTTCATTATAATTTCTACTATTATAAAAAGTATTACGAAAGATATCCATCGCTTGAAATTCAGCATTTTTTTTTCTCGTTATTTAGAAGAGAATAAATTGAATAAAATAAAACTGAATTAAACATTTCTTAATTCGGAAAATTAACAGTTCAAGAAAATTAAATTATTCACCGCATTTTTATTTATTCAACTATTTATTACATTCAAATTTTTGAAATTGAATTTTCCCCAGAAGCAAATATTTGAAATCTCCTCTGTATATGAAAAGAAAATTGTTGGTGAATATATTCAGCAAATATATTGTTTACGTCTCGTGTGAGTGTTTTCTGTGCGTGCGTATGAGTATGACAATGAGTTATGCCATCAAATGCAGAATTGTGGCAGGAAATAGGTGTTTTACGATACTGCGCAGTACTTGTTCGAGACTAGGATTTGTCCAGAAGTGCGAAAAATTAAAATATAGAAAACAATCTAAAGGCCCGTAGTGCTTTATGTGTCGGAAACCTGATCATTGGCTTCCGACGAGGATATAAGGTTAAATTATTTAGAGAGGAAAGCGTTCAAGACAATTTTTAAACAAGTGAATGATGGGGAAGTGTATAGGATCCACAAAAAGGAAGAATTAAAAAAAAAAAATCATCAGAGATATTTTCCATGATAGCCTGCTACTTTTTGTAGTCTTCGGTGGTGGTTTCGGGCGTTTGCCAATCATCAGGATGCTTTTGATGTTTTCCAGCTCTGCGTAACCAACCATAACAACTAAAAAAAAAAAAAAAAACTTATTTAGAGAACCAGATCTCGTGTCCGCCGTTAAGTAGAAGGTGACGTGGCTGGGCCATTGCCTAGATGGCGGATGTGGATGATCCGGGTGGTAGGCGGCCAAGAGGACACCTCCCTAGTTGCTTGGAGGTGCAGGATCTGAAGATGATTAGGAGCAGATCGGGATTAGCAATGGTAGAAGAAGATAAGGGTCGATGTATTGGAGCTTGGCAACCCTACGGTACGAGGAGGCCAAGCTACACCTCGGACCGTATAGCCAAGGAAAGAGAGAAAAAAAAGAGATGTAAAAAATGAAAAATGGCCGAACGCCAAATTTAATATGTCAAACGTTTTAGTGCGGCACCGTACCTGGCCCTATTTTTTCCGGACAATATCTAACCGAATGCGATTACTAAAATCGTTTTTTAGTTCTAGTTTTTCGCATTTTTTGAGAAAAACAGTTTTCCCATTCCACTGAGGTCAATCACATGTAAGCTTAATTATGTTAATTCACATTCACGTTATTATTATTCGCACTGTGGGGAGGGACAAACCTATGCATCCAAGCCCACTGCGGGCCCGGATAGCTACCCAAGAAAAACAACAAACCGGGTCTAGAACAAAAACCCGACCTGGATCTATCCATATAAGAGTCACCGCAGTCCGAATAAATCGGACAATAACCTTAAGCGGAAACAGCCTAGCTCTTCCACAGACACCATTCACGTTAATCATGCCAATTTGTACATAAGCTTATCATATTACGGGTGTACATTAGCGTTGGAAAATTGTAAATTTAAATGAAAGTTAAAAAAAAAAAAAAAATCACTAAATATACTTAAATAAAAATATAAGTATACATTTTCATTAGATTATAAACCTTTTTCGTTCTTTTACATTGTCAAATCAATAAAACATAAAACCAAAAAAACAAAAAAAAAAAAAAACGATCATACAAAGTGTTAATTAGTTCTTAGTAATTTATGAAAAGTATTTGAATGAAATCAGCGGCGGCAAGGGACCAATTTGCAATCCACCATCTACGCAGTTTTTGCAGTTTTTTTTCTTCTTGATTGCTTCGAGTTCCTTTTTAGTAGGAATTAAACTACTAATCAGCGAAGTGCGCACAAGCACACTTAGCCAAGGCTGTTTTGCAAAACAGAAACGAAATGTATTGTAGAGAGAAGGCCTTTTAAAATGGAGAAAGCTTTGGAGCGTGAAACAGTGTAATCGATGACTAGAGCTAAGTGGTTTCGAGTGAAGAAGAAGAAAAAAGAAAATTCGAAAGAGGTTCCCTGTAGAGTTTGAAAGAAGCAAGGCACACCCACTAGAACAGAGTATTACCGTATTAGGCTCTTTTTTCCTTTTGTTTTTTTTTTTTTCTTTCTTTCGAAGAAAAAGTATTTCTGAAGACATCATACAGACCAAGACGACCAGGGCAGGGAACATACGTATAAAAATAAATAAAAATAAAGTAGAATCATGGAACTGTTTTTAATTGCATCATATTCTTCATTTCTATTATTTTTTTTTCAGGACCTGAAACGATATTTTTTGAAGAAAAGAAGTAGAAAGAGAATAGAAATTCTTGGCCTTAACAGAACGTACGATTTTGTGTCGGAATTTTTGTGTCGATTGTTTGTTCTTTGTTATTTAACAACAAATCCGGTGTGGTTTTTTTTGGGGGGGGGGGGGTGTTGTTCGTGCATGGTAGTGCAATTTCAACTTTCCAATAAAGTACCACTTCAGTACATTATAGGGATTTACCATCTACATTAATCGACGTCGACAGATTAAGAAAGCGTGAGAGAGTGTGGAATAGACGAGGTTTTAGCCAATCAGTTAAGGCGAATTTTACTGTTAAGATAGCTAAACGTGAAAAGTTAAGAATAAGAATTCTGTATTCTAATTGGCTGGCATTTCAGTGATGGATTAGTGACTTTGTTGACGTTAAACGTAATAGTAATAATAATAATAAACCCTGGTAAGGGATGGCACTAACAATAAACCCACACTGCCCCTCGTCGACTAGATCGATGATATAGGAGGGGACTTGTGGGTAGATCCTCGAATACCTGTGGCTCCACCCTGCCTTGCTGAGCAAGGTTTTGTGTATGGAAGCCACACAGGTGAGCATGGCCAAAGAATGAGAAAGCTTAAATAAATAGACAGGGAAAAAAATAATAAACCCTTGTGTCAGACACTGAAACGACCTTCACTTACTCCAATTAAAAGCAAAATAACTAACGAATTTTCTTTAAAACTGCAATGTTTACGATTATGTAACAATAATTACTGGTAATAAATAATAAAATAATATTTAATAATAATTATTAAAAAAATTATAAATAATAATTATAATAAATAATAAACTTTTAAAAACTTATTATGTAAAGTCCATTTTCTACAAATTTGGAATTCCATCACTGTTTCCAGTGTATATTGATAATATGTTGGAAATAGAACCATCTATTATACTGAAGCGGTACTTTATAGAGGAAACCATAACATTGTTCCCTTATAACCCTAAAAAAATCAATATGTATATAGATATTTATGTGTGAATAGTACACAATGTTTAAAAAAATCGTTTGGGGCATTGTCGAGAAAATTGCGGAAAACAATAGAAAAAAAAAAATCAAGACTCTGTACCTTATTTGCTTTCAAGGTGTAACGACCCTGAAGTGGCTCATTGCAACATGGGCGAAACGTCAGTTTTTAGCCAACCACTGTCGCAGCCTTAACCCGGAAACTCAAGTGTTTTTCATTTAAAAAAAAAAAAAAAATCACTGCACTTCCGGTTGATGGATACCAAGTTTGAGCTTCCAGCGATTTTTCCTTTTTTGCGATATTTTGTTAAATCACACACACACACACACACACACACAAACACATAAACATGGTTCGCTAAATACACTTTTTTCTCACTCAAGGAAACTCAAAACATGTATTTCCGGTGAAAGCTTTCCTATACTTTCTGTTATAGCAAGAGAAAGTAAAAATTGTAATCACAACGTATTTTTAATGTTTTACGTCACAAAATGCGAGCTAATCAAAATTTTCAATTTGCAAAAATTTTGTCTATATATAAACCATTTTTTGTCCTGATTTGAATATTCCACAAGTTTGACATAAAAATTCAAATCTAGTTATTTACCGTTTAGAGTCAGCTGATATATTTATTTACACTATAATATTTTTTATTGTACTAATATATTATTAGATTTACCGGTTGGAGAATAATATAACTTGTATTATAGAGGCACGCGAATGTTTGAGATAATGAATTTATAAGTGTGTGGTTTATGTGTGTGTGTGTGTGTGTGTGTGTGTATATATATAGTATTGTTTTAATTATCCAATTAAAGTTATGTGTGAGAAAAAAAAGATACAATAAACTTTTCTACCTCCCTCCTCTCAATCCCTTTCTTGATCTATATATATATATATGTATATAAGGTGTTCTTAAACTTGTAGGGACTAACAATAAAATTAATGGGTCACGATATTCATATAAAACTTTTAAAATAATAATAAATGACCTATTAAAGGTCATTCACATTATTTGAACACTATAATAATAATGAAGTCATTATCAATGATAAGATTATTTTATATAGCAATAGGTTTTAGTTGCTGGAATCCTTGATCCCTGCCTTTAAAAATATGTGATTTCATAAATAGGACAATTTTATGAAATGATCTGAATATCTTTAATAAATATATCAATTATTTTTCCAATTTATTGTTTCAAAATAATCAAAAATTTAAGAGTCCAACTTCTACTTGATACCTGTTCTCCCAGTATAAGTCAGAGGGCCAGGTGACTAGGTTTGGTAAACATTATCCTGGACATTTGATTTAAACAAGCTGCATTTGTTTATAGCCACAAGTTTATTACATGAAATGATTTCATGGTAAAAATTATTGATGTAACGGCAAGAGAGAGAACACAAGCCCAACCGAGAGAAAACAAATTCTCTCTGGTACTCTTTCACTTAAGCAGGCTAGAGTGGGGAGAACCTGTATATAAGCCAGTAAGAGATCTAGACATTTATCTATCTATCAGATTCAACCATACATCGCATCGTGTCATATCTCTACTCTCACCTTTTATTCTATAAAATCATTACAAGTCCAGTGCAGTTTGTGTAAACTTATAGCCATATTATAACAGTGTCTTCATATTAATCAATCCCAATTTCTCTCCTCATCAACTCCATTATATTAAGATTATTATTATTTTTAATACTTGCCAACATCTTAGGGCATTAGCGCCCGGAGCCTTCTCAGTTCACGGGCGGCCTTCGGGCAGTGTTCTCTCTTTACAGACAACGCTGTCCATTATTGGACAGTGAGCTGTATAGGCTCTTAGAAAGAGAAAACTGCTGGATTCAAACCTGTGAGCGACCGCGTTACCAGTCCAGAGTGCTACCACTGAGCCGATCTTGCCTCTTATTAATTACAATTCTCTAAAGGTAGTACCGGAGCTTGCGCTTAAAGAATATCGTTGTAACCGTTTTCCAGAAAATTAAAAAAAAAAACAAACTCAAAAACCTATTCTGTAAAATCGCAATTTTGGTTAAGCGATGTTCTTCAAATTTGGAAATCTATCAATGCTTCTATGTGTATTGATATTATGAAGGTAGTAAAACCATGTCTTATACTGAAGTGGTACTGTAAAGTAAGAAGTCTAACGCTCCCCCCCCCCAAATCAATTTTCCCGGGAAAATATTTATATAAAACTGATTGATATTATTTGTGTAAATAGTGTTGAAAGTTTAAAGAACATCGTTGGAGCCATTGTCGAGAAAATGACGAAAAACTTGGGAGAGGGAATCAGTAAAGTCGTACTTCCGGTTGATGGATTTGCCCGAAATTTTCGTGACTTTTACTTCAATGGTAGTGCCTAAATGGAATGGAATGAAAGTCGCAAGTTTCAGCTTTCTGTGACTTTTGGTTTTTGAGATATTCTGTTAACACACACAGCCCCCCCCCACACAGACCATTCGCTAAGAACTTTTTTCGTATTCAAGAGAACATGCACTTTCTAGGAGTAAAAGCAAGTAAAAAATTGATTATATGGGTTCTGGAGAACTTATGAAGTTTAACTGAATGTTATGGGATTTGATGGATACACTAACTTTCCAAGTGCAGTCTTCCTGACTAAGAACCAATATTTACGCCACTCATTTATGTTAAAAGCAAGAAAATGTTAATTGAAAATATACATTTTGAAGAAAATTTTCAGTTTAATAATTACTTTATAATTTTTAATTTATAAACCGGTCATCAACCGGTTTCCAACTTTCGTCATCAACGTAGGATGTCTTGGAAATCCAAAGTGATAACACAGACTTCCATCAGTTTACAAACATACTAATATATTATGATAATTCACTAATATTTACAATAAATTCAATAAGAGAATGTCGAATGTCGAAGTTGTAAAGAGATATAATACGATTTAATTTGTTGATACCTGTTACAATCGATTACAATAGGTTTGTGCTAAAAAGAGGAAATATATATGTAAAAAAACCCTCTTTGTTTAGAAATTAAATATCAATTTTCTTCGTTGATTTTCTACTTTGATGAACAATTATGATTAAAAAAAAACAAAAAAAAAACAAACTAGATACGGTAGATGAAAACAGTTAATTTATTAAAGTGTTAACATAATATTTGTTTGTGTTTTTTTTTTTTTTTTAATGTAAGATAGCGTTATAATAGGGCAGAATGTTGTTGTCCAGCGCGTCCGATTTCAATAAAATATTTTAACATGTGCATATGGTATAAAATTGCCCATTCATTATTAACGCTTTACTGCCCATATACTGTAAAACACGCATTCTAAGAAAATGGCTAAGAAAATTCTAATCAATAGAAACATTGTGAGGCTACCATAATTTGATAAATTGCTGTTGATAATGAGCTCATACTTTACTGACATTTTTTTAAAACAATCAATCAAAGAAGTTTCAATAATTTTAAGAAATGTATATACACATAAATAAAACTGATTATCGGTTTGGTTCAGAATATGTAAAAAGATTCGTTCTTCTAGTGAATTTCTTTCTCCCTAGCAAGGGGGTCCAAATTGTCGGCGATTTAATAGAAATTCTTAACGAGAAAATGTAATAAAATTAGCATTATAAAATCAATAAAGAATTTTGATTGCTTAATAAAACAAATACAAAAATAAGTACGATATGTATAATTTACCTCCCCAACAAAAACTTATGAGAATGAAAGCTGAAAGTCGAGCCGTCTAAACTAAAAAGAGACGAACTTGAAGAACACGTTATGCTGGCTCCCCTGATTGGGTCGTTCACCTTGTCAATGATTTTTCTTCCTCGCCTCACACATACACACAAACACACCCACTCACGCTGTCTCATTCTCTCGCTCGCTCTTTCTTCTTTCTCTTCCCTCTCCCTCTCGTCAGTATCTATTGATGATGATGCTGACGTAACACATGCCTACTGGAAAGTATTTTTGTCCTTAGGGCCTAAAAAAAAAAAAAATTATATACATATACATTCTCTATTAGGTAGTAAAGCTCGCTTCTGTGGTTGATAAAACATCAAACACTCACACACACACCTGCGCACACGCAAACACTACGACCTACAAAGTGAATATTTAATTTATAATGATTATATTTTCTGTGGAGTTCTTCACTACAACATCATTCATATTATATACGCACCAATCATTAACATAATGATGATTAATTAAACTATTTCCATAATGATGATTTTATTAATATTATTACTAATTTACTTAAAGAATTTATCAACAAAGTATGTACTTTTTTTTTAAATGATATTTAAATAAAAATTATACAAAGTAACTTGTTTCATTATAATTTCTACTATTATAAAAAGTATTACGAAAGATATCCATCGCTTGAAATTCAGCATTTTTTTTTCTCGTTATTTAGAAGAGAATAAATTGAATAAAATAAAACTGAATTAAACATTTCTTAATTCGGAAAATTAACAGTTCAAGAAAATTAAATTATTCACCGCATTTTTATTTATTCAACTATTTATTACATTCAAATTTTTGAAATTGAATTTTCCCCAGAAGCAAATATTTGAAATCTCCTCTGTATATGAAAAGAAAATTGTTGGTGAATATATTCAGCAAATATATTGTTTACGTCTCGTGTGAGTGTTTTCTGTGCGTGCGTATGAGTATGACAATGAGTTATGCCATCAAATGCAGAATTGTGGCAGGAAATAGGTGTTTTACGATACTGCGCAGTACTTGTTCGAGACTAGGATTTGTCCAGAAGTGCGAAAAATTAAAATATAGAAAACAATCTAAAGGCCCGTAGTGCTTTATGTGTCGGAAACCTGATCATTGGCTTCCGACGAGGATATAAGGTTAAATTATTTAGAGAGGAAAGCGTTCAAGACAATTTTTAAACAAGTGAATGATGGGGAAGTGTATAGGATCCACAAAAAGGAAGAATTAAAAAAAAAAAATCATCAGAGATATTTTCCATGATAGCCTGCTACTTTTTGTAGTCTTCGGTGGTGGTTTCGGGCGTTTGCCAATCATCAGGATGCTTTTGATGTTTTCCAGCTCTGCGTAACCAACCATAACAACTAAAAAAAAAAAAAAAAAAAACTTATTTAGAGAACCAGATCTCGTGTCCGCCGTTAAGTTGAGAAGGTTACGCTGGCTGGGCCATTTGCCTAGATGGCGGATGTGGATGATCCGGGTGGTAGGCGGCCAAGAGGAACACTCCCTAGGTTGCTGTGGAGGTTGCAGGATCTGAAGATGATTAGGAGCAGATCGGGATTAGGCAATGGAGAAGAAGATAAGGGTAGATGATATTGGAGCTTGGCAACCCTACGGTCCGAGGAGGCCAAGCTACACCTCGGACCGTATAGCCAAGGAAAGAGAGAAAAAAAAGAGTATGTAAAAAATGAAAAATGGCCGAAAGCCTAAATTTAATATCAACGTTTTAGTGCGGCACCGTACCTGGCACTATTTTTTCCGGACAATATCTAACAGAATTGCGACTTTACTAAATCGTTTTTTATCTCTAGTTTTTCGCATTTTTTTAGAAAACAGTTTCCCATCCACTGAGTAAATCACATGTAAGCTTAATTATTTTAATTCACATTCACGTTATTATTATTCGCCTGTGGGGAGGGACCAAACCCTATGCTATCCAAAGCCTCACTGGGCCCGTATAGCTACCCAAGAAAAACAACAAACCGGGTCTAGAACAAAAATCCAGACCTGGATCTAATCCATCTAAGATTCACCGCAGTCCGAATAAATCGGACAATAACCTTAAGCGGAAACAGCCTAAGCTCTTCCACAGACACATTCACGTTAATCATGCCAATTTGTACATAACGCTTATCATATTTACGTTGTACATATATACGTTGGAAAATTGTAAATTTTAAATGAAAAGTTAAAAAAAAAAAATCAATAAATATACTTTAAATAATAATAATAATAATAATTTTCATTAGATTATAAACCTTTTTTCGTTCTTTTACATTTTAAATCAATAAAACATAAACCAAAAAAACAAAAAAAAAAAAAAAGATCATAAAAAGTGTTAATTAGTTCTAGTAATTTATAAAAGTATTTGAATGAAATCAGCCGGCGGCAAGGACCACATTGCAATCACACCATCTACTGCAGTTTTTTGCAGTTTTTTTTTCTTCTTGATTGCTTCGAGTTTCCTTTTTAGTAGAATTAACTACTTAATCAGCGAAGTGCCGCACAAGCACTTAGCCAAGGCTGTTTTGCAAACAGAAAAAAAGAAATGTATTGTAGAGAGAAGGCTAAAATTGGAGAAAGCTTTTGGAGCGTGAACAGTGTAATGATGACTAAGAGCTAAGTGGTTTCGAGTTTGAAGAAGAAGAAAAAGAAAATTCGAAGAGTTTGAAGAAGAACACCCACTAGAACGAGTATTAGCTTTTTTCCTTTTGTTTTTTTTTTTTTCTTTCTTTCGAAGAAAAAGTATTTCTGAAGACATTCAGACAGACCAAGAAGAACCAGGGCACGTAATAAAAATAAATAAAATAAAGTAGAATCATTGAAATGTTTTTAATTGCATCATATTCTTCATCTTCTATTTAATTTTTTTTTTCAGACCTGAAAGATTTTTGAAGAAATTTTCTTGGCCTTAACAGAAAGTACGATTTTGTCGGATTATTTTTGTGTCGATTTGTTTTGTTCTTTGTTTTTAACAAACAATATTCAGGGTGGTTTTTTGGGGGGGGTAGTGCAAATTTCAACTTTCCAATAAAGTACCACTTCAGTACATTATAGGGATTTACCATCTACATTAATCGACGTCGACAGATTAAGAAAGCGTGAGAGAGTGTGGAATAGACGAGGTTTTAGCCAATCAGTTAAGGCGAATTTTACTGTTAAGATAGCTAAACGTGAAAAGTTAAGAATAAGAATTCTGTATTCTAATTGGCTGGCATTTCAGTGATGGATTAGTGACTTTGTTGACGTTAAACGTAATAGTAATAATAATAATAAACCCTGGTAAGGGATGGCACTAACAATAAACCCACACTGCCCCTCGTCGACTAGATCGATGATATAGGAGGGGACTTGTGGGTAGATCCTCGAATACCTGTGGCTCCACCCTGCCTTGCTGAGCAAGGTTTTGTGTATGGAAGCCACACAGGTGAGCATGGCCAAAGAATGAGAAAGCTTAAATAACTAGACAGTGGAAAAAAATAATAAACCCTTGTGTCAGACACTGAAACGACCTTCACTTACTCCAATTAAAAGCAAAATAACTAACGAATTTTCTTTAAAACTGCAATGTTTACGATTATGTAACAATAATTACTGGTAATAAATAATAAAATAATATTTAATAATAATTATTAAAAAAATTATAAATAATAATTATAATAAATAATAAACTTTTAAAAACTTATTATGTAAAGTCCATTTTCTACAAATTTGGAATTCCATCACTGTTTCCAGTGTATATTGATAATATGTTGGAAATAGAACCATCTATTATACTGAAGCGGTACTTTATAGAGGAAACCATAACATTGTTCCCTTATAACCCTAAAAAAATCAATATGTATATAGATATTTATGTGTGAATAGTACACAATGTTTAAAAAAATCGTTTGGGGCATTGTCGAGAAAATTGCGGAAAACAATAGAAAAAAAAAAATCAAGACTCTGTACCTTATTTGCTTTCAAGGTGTAACGACCCTGAAGTGGCTCATTGCAACATGGGCGAAACGTCAGTTTTTAGCCAACCACTGTCGCAGCCTTAACCCGGAAACTCAAGTGTTTTTCATTTAAAAAAAAAAAAAAAATCACTGCACTTCCGGTTGATGGATACCAAGTTTGAGCTTCCAGCGATTTTTCCTTTTTTGCGATATTTTGTTAAATCACACACACACACACACACACACACAAACACATAAACATGGTTCGCTAAATACACTTTTTTCTCACTCAAGGAAACTCAAAACATGTATTTCCGGTGAAAGCTTTCCTATACTTTCTGTTATAGCAAGAGAAAGTAAAAATTGTAATCACAACGTATTTTTAATGTTTTACGTCACAAAATGCGAGCTAATCAAAATTTTCAATTTGCAAAAATTTTGTCTATATATAAACCATTTTTTGTCCTGATTTGAATATTCCACAAGTTTGACATAAAAATTCAAATCTAGTTATTTACCGTTTAGAGTCAGCTGATATATTTATTTACACTATAATATTTTTTATTGTACTAATATATTATTAGATTTACCGGTTGGAGAATAATATAACTTGTATTATAGAGGCACGCGAATGTTTGAGATAATGAATTTATAAGTGTGTGGTTTATGTGTGTGTGTGTGTGTGTGTGTGTGTATATATATAGTATTGTTTTAATTATCCAATTAAAGTTATGTGTGAGAAAAAAAAGATACAATAAACTTTTCTACCTCCCTCCTCTCAATCCCTTTCTTGATCTATATATATATATATGTATATAAGGTGTTCTTAAACTTGTAGGGACTAACAATAAAATTAATGGGTCACGATATTCATATAAAACTTTTAAAATAATAATAAATGACCTATTAAAGGTCATTCACATTATTTGAACACTATAATAATAATGAAGTCATTATCAATGATAAGATTATTTTATATAGCAATAGGTTTTAGTTGCTGGAATCCTTGATCCCTGCCTTTAAAAATATGTGATTTCATAAATAGGACAATTTTATGAAATGATCTGAATATCTTTAATAAATATATCAATTATTTTTCCAATTTATTGTTTCAAAATAATCAAAAATTTAAGAGTCCAACTTCTACTTGATACCTGTTCTCCCAGTATAAGTCAGAGGGCCAGGTGACTAGGTTTGGTAAACATTATCCTGGACATTTGATTTAAACAAGCTGCATTTGTTTATAGCCACAAGTTTATTACATGAAATGATTTAATGGTAAAAATTATTGATGTAACGGCAAGAGAGAGAACACAAGCCCAACCGAGAGAAAACAAATTCTCTCTGGTACTCTTTCACTTAAGCAGGCTAGAGTGGGGAGAACCTGTATATAAGCCAGTAAGAGATCTAGACATTTATCTATCTATCAGATTCAACCATACATCGCATCGTGTCATATCTCTACTCTCACCTTTTATTCTATAAAATCATTACAAGTCCAGTGCAGTTTGTGTAAACTTATAGCCATATTATAACAGTGTCTTCATATTAATCAATCCCAATTTCTCTCCTCATCAACTCCATTATATTAAGATTATTATTATTTTTAATACTTGCCAACATCTTAGGGCATTAGCGCCCGGAGCCTTCTCAGTTCACGGGCGGCCTTCGGGCAGTGTTCTCTCTTTACAGACAACGCTGTCCATTATTGGACAGTGAGCTGTATAGGCTCTTAGAAAGAGAAAACTGCTGGATTCAAACCTGTGAGCGACCGCGTTACCAGTCCAGAGTGCTACCACTGAGCCGATCTTGCCTCTTATTAATTACAATTCTCTAAAGGTAGTACCGGAGCTTGCGCTTAAAGAATATCGTTGTAACCGTTTTCCAGAAAATTAAAAAAAAAAACAAACTCAAAAACCTATTCTGTAAAATCGCAATTTTGGTTAAGCGATGTTCTTCAAATTTGGAAATCTATCAATGCTTCTATGTGTATTGATATTATGAAGGTAGTAAAACCATGTCTTATACTGAAGTGGTACTGTAAAGTAAGAAGTCTAACGCTCCCCCCCCCCAAATCAATTTTCCCGGGAAAATATTTATATAAAACTGATTGATATTATTTGTGTAAATAGTGTTGAAAGTTTAAAGAACATCGTTGGAGCCATTGTCGAGAAAATGACGAAAAACTTGGGAGAGGGAATCAGTAAAGTCGTACTTCCGGTTGATGGATTTGCCCGAAATTTTCGTGACTTTTACTTCAATGGTAGTGCCTAAATGGAATGGAATGAAAGTCGCAAGTTTCAGCTTTCTGTGACTTTTGGTTTTTGAGATATTCTGTTAACACACACAGCCCCCCCCCACACAGACCATTCGCTAAGAACTTTTTTCGTATTCAAGAGAACATGCACTTTCTAGGAGTAAAAGCAAGTAAAAAATTGATTATATGGGTTCTGGAGAACTTATGAAGTTTAACTGAATGTTATGGGATTTGATGGATACACTAACTTTCCAAGTGCAGTCTTCCTGACTAAGAACCAATATTTACGCCACTCATTTATGTTAAAAGCAAGAAAATGTTAATTGAAAATATACATTTTGAAGAAAATTTTCAGTTTAATAATTACTTTATAATTTTTAATTTATAAACCGGTCATCAACCGGTTTCCAACTTTCGTCATCAACGTAGGATGTCTTGGAAATCCAAAGTGATAACACAGACTTCCATCAGTTTACAAACATACTAATATATTATGATAATTCACTAATATTTACAATAAATTCAATAAGAGAATGTCGAATGTCGAAGTTGTAAAGAGATATAATACGATTTAATTTGTTGATACCTGTTACAATCGATTACAATAGGTTTGTGCTAAAAAAAGGAAATATATATGTAAAAAAACCCTCTTTGTTTAGAAATTAAATATCAATTTTCTTCGTTGATTTTCTACTTTGATGAACAATTATGATTAAAAAAAAACAAAAAAAAAACAAACTAGATACGGTAGATGAAAACAGTTAATTTATTAAAGTGTTAACATAATATTTGTTTGTGTTTTTTTTTTTTTTTTAATGTAAGATAGCGTTATAATAGGGCAGAATGTTGTTGTCCAGCGCGTCCGATTTCAATAAAATATTTTAACATGTGCATATGGTATAAAATTGCCCATTCATTATTAACGCTTTACTGCCCATATACTGTAAAACACGCATTCTAGTGCGTGTTTTGGGGAGGCGGAGTGTGTGTGTGTGTGTGTGTGGGTGTGGGTCCCCCCAAACTTGGTAATGTACACCTTACTTTCAACACGCTGTCCTACCCTCCCCTCGGTTATGTCTCTCTTTTTTTGAAAGGTAGATGTGCGGGAGGTGTCCCGGGAAAACTATCATGACCAACCAATTCTTTTAAAACATCAGAGAGAAAGAGATAGATTGTTAGTGAGAGAGAGAATGTAAAAGATATTCTACACCTTCACGCTTAGATTCAGATCTCTACCCTGGAAAATGATTACACGCTCAGCTGATTTTCAGCTAGCCCTTTATATCGTGTTGTGCAACTTGACACGATCGATCCTCAATCTTTCTTATTTTTTTTATTTCTAGTCTTTTTACGTATATATTTTTCTTTTTATTTTCTGTCAAAGCCTTCAAATATATAACCATAATATATGCTCGCCTTCATACTTATGCTAAACAACCACTTTTCTTTATTTTTTGTTTTTGCCTTTCCAAAATATAATACGTCCAGTTTTCCGGAAAAGAAGTCCCAGACGATTAAGTTCAACTCTGTTTTTTATTTTTGTCATACATCACTGAACTCTATAAACTTTTAATACTTTGTAAATGTTTCACATAATATTACGCTGAAAATATATATATATATATATATATATAAAAAATTTGTTTAAAAGTAAATAAGTAATATCTCTCTCATAAAACATTACCATCGTAATAGATGTTATATTATTTCAATGCAACTTAGGTAACGGTTTGTTTTGTTTTTAACGATTTGTAAACAGAAGCTGTTTATATCAAAACTGTACAATTATTTTACGTTACAGTGCCAGTTTTTAAGCCTTTTTTTGTGTTTTCTATAATCTGATTACTTTTTTCCTCCAAGAGCGGGAAAAAAGTGCAGCTATAGGTCATCAAATCTAGTTCAAAATGCGGAAGACAGTAAAACTAAAGAGCCCAATTTAATATACGAAGTTAATGAATTTTTTTACTTTCTCTTATTGCTAAAAGAAGGAAGTATTGTGATTTTGGGAAGTTTTTCAAAATTGAAGATTGATGGCCAAAAACTAGTTTTGTGATGCGCTAAAATACGCATCGACTGCCTTGACCATTAGCGCCCCTTATACATTACTTCTCTCTTTATAGGTCGCCACACGAGCTGGGATGGCACATGTTAATCATATTTGGCATCCATCACAGAATACTTTGCCCAGCAAGGTAGGGTGGAGCACTAGATTAAGGCGGTTCTTTTCCACATATCCCCTCTTATACCATCAATCTAATCGATGAGGGGGAGTATGGAACCTTGTTTGTACCATCCCTTATCCTACTAAACTCCGTATATTTATGCAAAAAACGAAAAGCATTTTAATAATATTTATTGCATTAGACACATATTATTTACATATGTTTGTATTTATATCAGCTCAGTATACAATAAGCCTAAACTAATCCTAAGGAGGCTATTTAATGTATAAGCTAAGTTGGGGTGCAATACTTTTGTAATAGGATTCCGAAGAGAGGGATCCAAAGCAGAGAGAGAGACAAGACTACTCTCTAGTTTAGGCCAGACTAGAGTGGGAGAAACTGTTTAAATACAGCTGTGTCAGCTATAGAGGGGGTCTACCGACAGTCTTGCAGCAGAGTTCATACAGCAGTCACAACAAGTCATCAACCTTTCTCTTTACCTCTCATTACCATTTTATATATTTTAGTGTAAAGTCCAAGCACTTTGTGCTACTTTTCTATTGTACAGTGTTCAGCTTTACTTCTACTTTATTTATCCAACTTCTCTCTTTCTCAAACCTATTATACTTTTAACAAATGATCCTGCACACCCTTATTCTTCAATGAACTAAACCTAATGGGGTTGAAAATAATATATATTATTATTTATTATTGTTGTGCCCCACTATAGTAGTGTTATTATTATTGTTAATTAAATATATTACAGTTCATCTTGATTTCATTATGCAGAGATTTGAGTCTTTATAAATATGTGTTCCATTTTACGGAGTACTTATTTAACCAGACAATCCCATGTAATAAATCTTGAATGTCCCCTTGAGTGCGTGTACATCATATACATATATATTTGCTAGTTTCCAACAAAATCCGTCAACCAAAAATTGAGACTTTATTTGGATATTTTTTTCTCAATTTTCGGTGATTAATTTGATTGAAAACGCTTTCAACGATTTTCTTTTAACTTGGTGGTAATATGAACTAATAAATAAGGCAGCCACTGTTTTATTTGAATAATTTTTCCCCAGAATAATTCACGTTTTGTAAGTTCTGGGAGTTATATTTTTACACACCTGAATATAACTACAAGGTTTTCCTTTTTAAGAGTTATTTTCCAATATGTTTTCCAATGTGAGTTTCGAAAAGAACAATCATGAAATATGTCACATCAGTTTTGTATTTTTTACATTACAGATTATTTAATTTTTTTTTTATTAATTAACGTAAACTTTCTTTAAAAGCATAATTATTTTTTTCCTAATATGTTTTATGCGTGTTTTTTTTTTTAATTGGAAAAACGTATTGATTATTATTATTTTTTTTTCAGGTAAGTACATCTTTACGTTCGATGGAATTGCCCACATAGTAAGTTATTTATATAAAATTATATTTTTTCTTGTCTTTGAACGTCACTCAAAGAAAAAAACAAAACGAAAATATAAACTTAATCTTTTATTAGGAGATCCTATATGAACGTTTCATTTTCAGATCCTTTCATATAACAGCATAATGGGCTTGTTTGGTTTCGCGTTTCCAAATTCTAAGGAAAAAAAAAACCAATGCTCATAAGGTTTGTGCAAAAGGCAATCCTGCTAGACTTCTATGATTCAAAATATAGCACTGAAGGATCAGAGACATTTTCCGTGGTAGCCTGCTTCATTTTGAGGTCAGGGACCGGTTTCGGGCGTTCGCCCATCTTCAGGATGCGTTTTTCAGACAGTGTGACAACACAGAGCAAATTTAGTTTACACACTCTGTGCTCTGTGCAAGTCTGTGTTGTCACACTGTCTGAAAAACACATCCTGAAGATGGGCGAACACCCGAAACCGGTCGATGACCATAAAATGAATCAGGCTACCACGGAAAATGTCTCTGATGTTTTCCAACTCTGCGGAACCAACCACAACAACTATAGCACTGAAGGGTTTTTAGTCTAAATTATCGTATAAATACAAGAGCGTCCAATTATTTCTTATTTGATATTAGTGACCACAATACTGAAGCATTTATTCTATATGCAAAATTCTGACCAATGATTTTTGAATAAATGTGATTGCTGCACAAACAGACAGATATGCAGATAAAAAAACGGTTCAAGAAAATATTCTAGGAAACTATTATAAGCATCTTGCCATTATACCAGCTTATAATTATAATACTGCAGTAATTTCTTCCAATTATTTGATTGACTGCATTATAGAAAATGATACAGTTTATTATCAACCATTGATTATTTCATACAATACAATATACTTTTTTTTTTCTTTTTTTTTTTGGAAGAAGTTGTTCAGGGTAGATTAAGAAATTTCACATTTTGCCAACGTTTCGGAAATATATATTTCCTTCTTCAGTGCTACTGCAAAAAACTACTATTATTTTACTGTGATATAATTACACAGGTTTTAGCAGAATATTGTCAGTGTATTATTCACTTCACTAGTAATTATTCCGTTATAAAATAATTGTAGTTTTTTGCATGTAGCCCTGATGTAAGAAATATATATTTCCGAAATGTTGACAAGGATGAAAGGTTTCTTAACACAACTTCCAAAAGTACGCGTATTATATTGTTACTGTATAATTATAGGTTGTCTTGCCAACTATAACAGCTTGATTATGGCTAAGATTATGTTTTTAGAAAAGTTCTATCTGAAACCATGGTAGAGAGCACTGTTTTTTGAAAAATTAATTTAAACACAACAACTGGTGAACATTAGAAATTGATAGATTGCCCAAAACACTTTTCATATAAACGGATAGTAAGTCACGCTTCCCGCATATTCTGTTAATTTGACGCGTAACATTAAATAAATATACATTTCTTTCTTTTTTTTTTTTACAATACGTTAAACACTTTTTTATTTATTTACTTATTACTTTTACAAACACGTTAACGTGCTGTATATAAATCTATTGGCTTGTATATCGCCGCTAACTTTTTTTTTTTCATTTATCTTGTTTGGAATTAGTTAACCTTTCATCATCACCCAGAAGTAGAAAAAAGTAATCGATCATGGATTATCGATTATCGATCATAGGTGAGATTTATAAAGTGTTAAATAAAATATATTTTTAAAAAAATGTTAAATATAGTTTTAACATAAGCTATTTACGTGTGTTAATGCTGGCTAAATTTTTTTCTCATATTAATCTAAGAATTAATATTAAAAATTCTCTAATAAACATTTTCTGAATATCAATTTATCGTTATCAACTTAAATCTATGAGAAAATTGCGTATACATTTTATTTAATTAATTAATTTATTTTTTTACTTTCTCTTATCCTATAATAGATTTTTCCATATCGAAATTTATTTTCGTATCCAAAAAAAACATCCATATTAGTAACTTTCAATTTTAGTAAAAAGCAAATTATTGAAAAAAAGCAAATGAATGAATGAAAGTTTTGTAGAGGAAATGAAATAATTGCATTTTATAAATTGCGATATATTGCATACAAAAAATAAAATAAAACAATTCTTTTAAAATGTATGGTAGAGAGGAAGTTGAACATAAAAGGTCATCATCATCAGCAACTGTTAGCAATTGATTCTGATAAAAAGAGAGATCATGGTGCCTGTCATTTTCGAAATCCAGGATATAGCCGTTACTCACTCCCTGGCTACAACCCAAGGAGACATACTAGCAAAACAAAACAAAACAAAAAATACGATAACATAAATATTACAATACAAATAAAATAATATTAAATATTAGAAAACAATGTCTGTGCACAATAACTTTCATGGCTCATTAATATGGTTGATTTGGCCATATTAAAAGAGAAATCTCTCTCTAGGTTGGTGATGGTGGTGGGGAGGTAAATAATAAAATTGTAGAACGGAACATATTAGGACGTCTAGTTGTTGACTTGTTATTGTTTTTTTTTTACTAATTCAAAAGGGTGGGGGGGGCGACTAAGGAAGTAAGATATTCTATTGTCTCTTGATAATGCAACTCAACAACTAACGTTTATATTCTCTTTGTTTTTTTATTTATTTAAGAGTAGGATCAAATAGAATTTGATTGGTTGTCATGACATTATAAGCAGTTTTTACGGTTGGTTGATAACTAGGATTATGTATTGTATTTTTTTTTGCTTCTTCATTGTAAAGGGAAGGGAATATAACCTGCTAGCGCTACAGTCATGAGGTGGTTGAAGTTGTAAACATTATTATGTATATATATAAATGATTATGAGGGAGTGTCAGGTGTAATAATAAGTATGTTGTATGACCTCATAGTCAATCATTCTTTATATGATTGCTCAAGTTGCCTCTAAGTCTACTTTAAAAGAGGAGGGGGAAGCAAGCGATACTAACCAATCTCTCCTATCCGTTTTGTCGCATTGCGTTACGTACTAAATTAGTATAAATATAAAACCATTCATTATCTTGTTTTACTATTGGGTACATAATTACTTATATAAAATAAATAATAATATACTTCCTTTGGGAATAAATACATTAAGCTAATCTTTCCATCTTTGGTTCTGTTAATTAAACCAATAACGGATATCTGGCATCAATGTCTACTACCATAATGGAATCCAGTTCTGTTTTTTTTGTTTTGTTTGTTTCTCAGTTGCATTATGCATTTTTATATTGAGTTACGCAAAAATTTTATTTTATTAATTATTTCAAAACATTTTATATTGCCCATCATCGTCCTTCTACGCCTTCATCCCTCGCTTTGTCCTATTAACAACTAAAAATGTGAATTGTAATAGCTTTTAGCAGTTTAATTATTTTTTTCAACCAAAAGAGTTGTAGTTGCATGGTAGAGACTCTCGTAACTGCAATTAGTAATTGATAAAAAGTAATTGCAAAAGAACTATCAAACCTGTAATCTGTACAACTACCAACTAACTACGTGTTATTATTGAAACAAATATCACAAATTTAGGCGATTATATGATGAAAAAAACGCTTTAGAATTTTTTCAAATCGTTTATTTTCTCAAAGGTTTCAGTTCTGTGCAATGTCTATCATCAGGAATTGTATCCTTCTTGTCTTAAATAATATCTGAAAATATCTTGCACATTATAAAATTTACTATTCTGTATCTTGGTCGTAAGTGTGTCTCAGACAAAAATAATTTTTTTTTTTATTAATTTATAACTCGTCCATATCTATGGTCATTGGCGCGCGGAGGCTTCTCAGTGCTGTGCCGGCCCTCTGGAATGTGTTTATTCGTTACAAACAACACTTCCATCACCGGACAGTGAGCTGTAGAGATTTCTAGGAAGAAAAAATCTAAGGATCGCATCGCTGGACTCGAACCCAGGACCTCCGCTCAGAAATAATAAAGATATAGTTATACATCGCACTTACACTTAATCGAAAATAAACGTTTTGAGGACTGGTGTTTCCACAAAAAAAACTGTGTATATTTAAATGGCATAACTTGAAAAAGAAAAAAGTGCAGGAAGTTCGATCACCGTTTGGGGTGTAACCCAATGGATCCGACAGGAAGATTTCTATCAAAATCGGAAGTATTGCTGTACTGAATAACTTTTCACTTTCTCCTACCGAATGGTCTGTGTGTGTGTGTTCCCTAACAAAATATTTCAAAAAGGAAAAGTAACAGGAAGCTCAAATTTAGGCACTACCAACGCCATCAGACACGAAGATTTCAGGCAAAATTCATCAACCGGAAGTGCGACTTTACTAAGGTTTTTTTATTCAATCTTTCGTAAATTTCTCGAAATCGGCTCCAACGATTTTCTTTAGACTTAGTACAGTAACTTTACACATAATTTCCTATCACTTTTATTTGTAATATTTTCCTGGGAAAATTGACTTTTGGGGGGTTCTGGGGAGGGAAGTAGCATTATATTTTCTTCTAAAGTTTTACTATTTCAGTATAATATATATTTTTATCATCTACATAATATTAACAGACATTAGAAGCATTAATAGAATTACAATTTTGAAGGAAAGCAATTAACGGGAATTGCGATTTGAGTTGTTTTTTTTATTTTTCTCGAAAACGACTAAGATTTCCGTGTAATGTAGAGATAACAGGCACTGAATATTGCTCTACACTAATAATACAATCAAACAAAATGGGGTAAGAGAAAGTTGTATGTCATACACATCAGAATTTTTCCGCTTTCTACGATTTTCTCAAAAAAACAATTTCATGCAAAATATTCTTTCTAAACTTTCTGTATAATCTGAGCAAATTTAGTTCTATTAGTTTCATTTGAAAAGTTTTTCGGGAAAAATTAATTCATTTTAGGGAAATTTTAGAGTAGAGTTGATGATTGTAAGCGTGTTTCTCTAAACTGTGCTAATTTTTTTATAATTTTCTCTAAAATAGCTCCAATGTTATATTAACTGTAAAATATCCCCAATTTTTGGGGAATCTGTGAATTATTTACGTTTAACTTTAAACTGTGGCCACTTTGCTGGGGGTGCGCAGTGAGCGCCGCCATTAAATATATTCACGCTCAGTTAGGTTTTAAGTTCGAAAAAGCAAAAATCCCCACCACCTTTTATTCGTATATAATTAAATATCTTAGTAAAAATTCTTTGTTTGAAGAAAATTTATCAGTTACTATTATAAGAATTGTAATTAATTGTAAGGAGTTATGAGCGTTAATTATCTCGAGTGAAATTTATTGAACTCTAATAAAGGAAGAGAGATATATATAATTATTTTATTATTTCTATTAAGGAATAAGTGAAAATCTACGCATAGTTTGTATGTACTGTAATTATATACTATACATGTTCACACGGAACTGGTTAAAATATTAAAAAAGAAAATATGACATCGTCATGTCGGACATATGGAGAAGTAGGAGACAAATAGATTCATAGAAGACATACATACGTATATATATATATACATTGACCAATTGAAAATTATATAAAGTGAAAACCATGTCAAAAAAAATTCTTCATAAAGAGTAAAAAACTATTTAAAAAATAATTGAAAAGACAAACAATGTGATTTAAGTCTGTTTGGCTGGGGGGTGGGGGGTATACGGTAGCCATTTTTTTTTTAGTGAGTATGTTTTTCTTATTTTTGTCCTATACGTAAAATTCGCATGACAATGATGTTTATAAATATATATATATGTGTGTGTGTACATGATATTGTTCAGTTTGTGGGAATATTCCACTATACATGTTTAATGTCATTTTATGTTTAACATGTATGTGCCAGGATGGGCAATTTCTAGCTCACACGAACCTATAATAGGTTCAAATCCAGATAACAGCTAATGATTTTTTTTCTCTTTCCCTCTCTCTCTGTTTTATTTCATTGAAATACACAACTAGTATTAGTATATTTTTTTTTTAACTCAGTTATTGTGGAGACAGATAGATAAGTTCAAACAAGACGGTTGTAGTCAGGAAGATATATTAAAGATATTGTTCTTAGTTATTGTGGGAAATTCCCATAGCGTGCTATATAAAAAAAAATAAAAAATATTAGATTACACTGCCGGTCTAATATTGTTTAACATTTCTTGGACCCCCGGCCTACCTTCTAACTAAATTGTTTTCTTTGTTACAATGGTAGTGTCCGGTGAACTTCCTAAAAAAAAACAAACAAAAAAATTACATGTACTGCGCATGGCAATCAGAAAACAAAACAAAAAGAATTAATATAGTTTCTCTTTCTCTCTCATTATTTCTTTTATTAAACTACTGTAAATGGTTGTCATAGTAATGAATTCGTGAGACATTGGCTGTACGGATTACAATATAAAAAAAAAATTCAGTGAAAATGGGTTTCAATTGGCTACTGGAAATATACTTTACATACTTTGTAATTGAAAAAGGAAGGAAGTAGCGTATTTAATCCCCCCCTTTTTTTATTGTTCTGTGTGTATGAGGCCTAGAGAATAAGTAAGAGCAATGTCTCTTTGAACATTAAAATAATGAATCTCTTTGAACTTAAAAATAATGGATTAATTTGTTACTTTTGTTTTAGGATCATCGTTTAATGAGTTGTTGATGTTTCTAATGTAAAAAGATTGAATAGTACCCAAGGAAACTTGTGGTTACTCTTGATTTTTATCAATTACCATAGGTATCATGGTAGAGTTCAAAATGGAACCGTAGAATAAAATGAAAAAAAAAATCTGATATCCTACACACACGGCTTTCTCTTCGTCTGTGGGGAGTGTCCAAACCTTACGCTATTTAAAGCCCCACTATGTATCTACCCCAAAGAAAAACAACACATAAATCGGGTCTACAATAAAGATCCCAGGACCCCCCCCCCGGTCTAACCCATCTAAGATTCACCGCAGTCCGAACAAGTTGGTCCAAAAACCTTAAACGGAAATGGCTAAAACTCTTTCACAGATGTGATGGATGCCAGGAATATATTTTCAAATATATTTTATCTGAAAAATATCAGGAAAATGTAACATTCGCTGGCAAAAGGGACTATTCAGGTAGAAGATTACCATTGTCTTTAGAGTTCATAGAACCTTGTTCGCATTGTCTACCCCTTCTTCTCACAGGGGAAGATTTGAAATAACAATTAGAAGCCATTCTTTCAACACACTCTGTTGTAGACATTCAAGCAGAACACTTGTTTTTCGCTCTCTTAGCATCAGCACCAGTTCCACAATATATTAATAAGTTTATACTTTTTTTTGCGAATAACTTGTAGCTATTATTTTAATAGAATATATTTATTGTTAGCAGTGGTGACTACTTACTTATTTCGGATACTTCTCTCTCTTAAACATGTATACTCACAAGCCCTTTACAAAACCGCTTACGCCAGAAGCTACTACAACACACATCACCAATAACATTTCACAGACATGCAGTTCCGACCAAAGTTCCTGAACAATTTCCTCATAACCCAAGCAATCTGTAATAAAATGGATAGGTGTTTCTTCCACTGTCTCGTAAACTCTACAAAATGGATCTGGCATGAGCCCCATTATGTAGGGGTGTCTCCTTAAACCACAATACCCATTAAATGATCCAACCAGATACCTGAGAGAGGTCCGTGAAAGACATAGCAACATCTAACTTGCCCTGTCAGGATCCCCCAATGAGCATCTTAGACTGCCACGATTTTCTCTTACTCAAATATTAATAGAATTTATTAAACAATTTCTTTTTTAAATTGCAACGTTTACAATGTTAATTTGGGCTGGCCCTAAAAATAAGGTGCTAGGAGTTGTACTTGTATTCCTAAGAGGACTAGTATGCAGCTTTCACCGTCACGACCAACAAGCTAGAGCAATTTAAATTAAACTTAACTGATAGACCCTAAAATCCCTCAGAAACTGGAAAAAAAAATTAAATATAATTAATACCAAGTTTGAGCTTCATGCGATTTGTCGTTTTTGAGATATTGTGTTCACTCACACACACACACACACACACACACACACACACACACACACCATTCGCTAAAACCTTTTTTTTCTTATTTACGGACCTCAAATTATGTATTTCCGGTGAGAATTCAATTTCAAAATATCGAACACGATCGCAATACTTCCTTTTACTAGGTGAAGATTAGATTAAATTGTTATAGGGGATTATTGCATTGCGACTTGAAAGACTGTGCCCCTCCGGAGCCTTTTCACTGCCAGTGAGGCAGTCAGGCAGTTGGCCTCCGAGCAGTGTTCTCTAGCTACATACAACACTGCCTATCACCAGACTTTAGGCTCCTAGGAAGAGAAACTCTAAGGGCAACGTGAACCCCGACCTCCGCGTTGCTTGTCACTGTTGCTACCACTGAGCGAATTCCTTCCTTATCCTTTGGCTTCTGCCAATTAACTAGAGACGGAGACTGTATTTGTCCTTGTCTATTAAGAGTAGAATGTACGTATATAGTTTAAGGTAAATGTGTACTGTTCTGACGAAGTGCATGGAGTACTGAGCTGTGGTAACCCATGCGGTCGCTACTCCCCAAGTAACTGCCCATGCAACAGATACCCCTTGCGGACATACTAGGAATATGAAAACGGAGCTTGCCTGAAGACTTTGGTACCCTCGTGGCAAATTTTGTAGATCGCCCTTGGCTTTATCATCTCTTAAGTAGTAAGCCCCTTAATGACGTTCTCCATTACTGTTTTATTGGTTTTCTTTTCATTTTTTTCTGTCATTAATATATAACTTCAAGCCAGAGCTGAGCTTTTTATTTAAATAAACTATTTAGATACATAAATACTTTATTCAAAACATAAGTATTTATATTTCTAAATACTTCCATTTAATATTTAACTACATTATTTAAATAAAAATGCCCAGCTCTGCTTCAAGCCAATGCCTACTTAATACAAGCCAGTAGAATGGCATTATTGTAACACAATACATGCATTGAATTAATCGAATATGTAAATTCGATAATTATATGAAGACAAAAAATAACAAATAAAAAAAAAAACTTTACTGGCATGCTTATTTGCACTAGATGATGTGGGTATCTGTCTTGGAAGAATGTTTAGGGCATAATTGACATGTGATACATAAGTAATAATTTAATGTAAAAGTTTATTAAAAGTATTATTATTTAAATAAGCCATGTTATATGGGCATTACATTGGAATTATTAAAACTTTTTATAATATTCATAAAAAATAGAAAATGACGGCTTCTATATTTACCTGAACAGGTGCATTTCTTTTTATTATCAAGTTATCATTCTCTTTTTCTGTTTTCATTTCATTAGCAGAATGTTTTACAACATTAAATGATTGACGGATCGATTGGTGCAGATGTTGTTTACAACCAGTGATGTCTAAATCGATCATTGTTAAAAAAACAAAAAAAATCCTGCTGTGAAACAACTCACACGACTTTTTCTTTCTGCTGTTAACACAATTATATATGAAATGATACATTTTCATTAAACTTCAAAATTTACTCATATGTCTTAACATTAAATTTAGAAGTAGAGGGGGAAAAGGAAGCTACCCAAATAGGTAGAAGATCGCTGATTATAATGTAATATAGAAGAGCGCCAATAACATTAAACCAACCTCACTATATCCAGCGCTAAAAATCCCCAGACATCCCTTAAATAAAATTTTTAGCATTCCAAGTTTATAGAAAACACTGGTGATGTTGGAAGATTTGATGAAAATAGGAAAAACAAGCTCAAAAATCGTCCTTTCAAAGTCGCACTTCCGGTTAACAGATTTTCTTCAATTGTTGTGGTGGTTGGTTCCGCAGAGCTGGAAAACATCTGAGACATTTTCCATGATAGCCTGCTTCTTTTTGTGGTCATCGACCGGTTTCGGGCGTTCGCACATCATCAGGATGATTTTGTTAAACATTATAATAATAATGTAGACTTGCACAGAGCAAATACAGTTCATACATTCAACTGTCGAGTGTATCTACTGTATTTGCTCTGTGCAAGTCTTACACTGTTTAACAAAAAACATCCTGATGATGGGCAAACGCCCCGAAACCGGTCGATGACCACAAAAAGAAGCAGGCTATCACGGAAAATGTCTCTGATGATTTTCTTCAAATGTGAAATTCAAACAACACTTCCAATACATACATATTAATATTACATATTTACGTAGGAGAACCCGTACTTTGTACTGAAGTGATAATTTATAATAAAGTTAAGCGCTACTGTTCCCCCTTGAATCACCCAAAACAAAATTTTCTGGCGGAAATGTTTCAAACTAAAGCCATAGGTATATATGTACATACTAATAGTATAGTATAACAAAAAAAAACAACAGTAATGTCGCCCTTCCAGTTCATGTTTTTCACACTAAGGGAATCTCGAAATATCTATTTCCGGAAAATTTGACCCGATTTAATGATTTGTACAGAGTAGGTTTGTGAGGTATTTTGGAATTTTTCTCTAAACCAGCTAAGACGATTTTCTTTAATCTTGGTATTCTAACTGCCCAGATATAAAAATCACAAAAAAAGGGGGGGGGGCTAATTTTTGACGGTTTTGGGGATCCGTCTCTTTGGTATAATATTAAACGCCGCTAGATATTTTAGGGACTGAGAGCCTCCCATCCATATTAGTTACATTCAGAGGTATAATGATGTTTCCTCGACGTTCAGCCCGTTTGACGTTTGTAACATAATAAATTTAAAAAAAAAAAAATTCGATTATATTCGAACATTTGTGTGAGGTTTCACTTTTTTTTTTTTTTTTTTGTGAAATTTAAATATAAAAGTATTTGTTGACCGTTGTTGAAGTATGTTATAAAGAAATTTGGTGAGTATCAGTCAAGAAAGAAACATTCAATTATGCCAAAGTTTCGACAGAGGTTTCTGTCTTTATCAAGGCTTGAATATATAGATAGTCGTGAAGATGTGGAGAAAGAATTTTCAACACATACACATTTTTTGTTACATCGCAGAAACAAAAAAAAAAAAAAAATTAAAATTTACTAGTGTCTTGACTTAAATCATCTATAGAAAAAAGGATTAACAAATCTGTATGTTTAAAAATTCTTTCTCCACATCCTCGCAACTATGTATGTATACAATAAAGCCTTGATAAAGACAGGAAACTGTCGAAACGTTGACATAATTGAATGTTTCTTTCTTCATCGAACCTCACCAAATTTCTTTATAACTTAAATTTAATAAACTAAAGCTTTGCTAAAAAAAAAATTGACGTAGAGGGCGTTTCAGTAGCGTCCGGTACACATTGCAAGTTTAAAGAACATTTATTAATAATAATTTTAATAATTGCTGTGAGAGGAAGTCCTAGTGATTTCTAATCGAAAAAAGTTTTCCATAAGCGATTTACCCATTAGCTACGGCATATAATTGACTAGTTAATTACTTGTTTAATTGTTTTAAATTTTTTTTTTTTTAACTGTAATTCTTCGCATTCATTGGCTAGTTCATAGACCAGCATTGTAGAAATGTTTCACACGCACACACACACACACACACACACACTGGTAGACCTCTTAAGCTCTCGAATTGTACCAGGGTATAGACAGTATTTTGCCCACAGTCCATACTATTATAAGATAAACCATTATCTCATCTAGAGTGCTCCACTGTACACCCATTTATGTTTACTGTTAAATGGTTACAATTGTAATTATCTGATGGTGAAGTGGAGTAGAAAAGTGGATGGAAGGTAGTGTTTTTTTGTTTTATTTTTTTTGATCTGCCGCCGGCTTTGCTATTATGCTTTCTTATTGGCCTAAATAGATCAGCGTCTTGTAATGTTTACTGATAAGATTAGTTTAGCGCAAAAAAAAAAAAAATAAAACAAACTTAACTTCACTTATCTTTAAACTTATATACACACTTTAACCTGTAGAGCGGCATATTTATATAACTTCTTTTTAAACAGTTGCTTCTAATTACCGCTTTTTTTTCTTGTATTCCAGTATCGATTACCACTATCGATATTTCCACTTCAAATAACATTCATTGCTTTTTTTACACTATTTATATTGTTTTTTATTTTTGTTTTTTTTTAATTTCTCTTATGAGGAAATATTGTGATCGTTCCAATGTTTGAAATTCAATTTTTCCCAGCAATACATATTTTGAGGTTCCCAGAACAATGTTCTGGAACCAATGAATTCCCGGAAACAATGTTTTTAGCGAAGGTTGTGTATGTATGTATGTATGTATGTGTGTATGTATGTAGGTATGTATGTATGTATGTAAGAACAAAATATCTCAAAATTGATAAATTACATAAAGCTCGAACTTGATTGATATTTTGTTAAGATGCATAAAGTAACATAACGACTTTAATGTTTCACGATTTTCCGACTTTCAAAAATTTCCTTTCTAACTTCATTTACTTTTTGTATATAATTTATAAGAGATAACGTTAAGATTTCCCCGTAAAGTACCATTTCTTAATTCATTTTATCACATATATCGCTGTAACAGTGGCAGCGAGCATTTTTTCGTACACGCATCAGAAATTCACATATTCAAAGTTACAATAATGCGGCTACCGAGTCGGGCAGTTTTTAAAAGAAAAAAAGTAAATCACAATTTATTTTTTGCCGATTTTTTCATTGAAGTAATTCTAAAAATTAACATGGATTTCCTAGAAATGGAGTAATAATAAATAAAATTGCAAATTCAAATCCTAATTTATCATATTATAATTGCACAAAATTACACATTTATTAGATTTTTATTGCTGAAACTTCGATGTTTAAATGCTTTAAATCTGGTTCATATTTTGTTACTTAGTAAAATAACATAGGGCGAGCTAGATTTATCTATCGAACTATTTTTTTTTTTTTTTGCCGATCTATTATAAAATTCATTTCGCAAGCATATGTAGAAGAAAAATGTATAATAAAATGTCCGGGAAACTTCAGAATAAATCGGAAATTTGTACTTTTCACATTGTAGAAAAATTGAACTAAGCATAAAATAATGATATTGTTACTTTTCAAATGTAAATTCTAATTAATACATGGAAATCGGAAATTTGTACTTTTCACATTGTAGAAAAATTGAACTAAGCATAAAATAATGATATTGTTACTTTTCAAATGTAAATTCTAATTAATACATGGACTGGAAATAATTACAAATAAACTAAAAATAATACAAATCTTTTTATCAAAAACGAAATGAATACAATTTTTTAATAAACACGATCCTACAAATTTGACCAAAGCAATGAATATTCAATAACCAGACTGACATTGTGGTGTATTTTATATACTAACAACAACGCTAATTGTGGCGATAATGGTAGTGATGAAATTCGTTGTTAAAGTTAATAGGAAGTAAGTTGTTTATTGTGTTCTGTGTGAGTGTGTGCGTATGTATTCATTGGTGAAGCCAATAGATATTTTTTTGGTTCAAGTGCTAGTTCAACTTTAAAACCTATACCACCTCGGTTACATATGCCTACACTACACTATAGTATTGAGATACAGTAAAAACTTTGTTAGAATTCTAAAATTGAAGAAAGTTGATAAACCGGAAGTGTGCACTTTTGGACTGTTCTGAAAAATAGCTTCTTTATTTATCAGTCAATTTTATTTAGAACATTGTTTCTGGAAAACCTGGGTACATACTATGAGACAATTTTAAGTTAGGCTTAAATTTACCCTGCTGATAGAAGCGTTTGTTAATTGGTTGAGAAAGAGCGCGCTGCCTTACTATATATTCCATTGAGATAAAACAAATACAATCCCTACTATGTTTATTTTGATGGAGGCACAATAAGCTTGTATTGTCTGGGATCGTGACGACCCATGTCATGTTCAATCTTATTTTGATATAATGCAAGCACAAATTAGTAAACATTGCAATTGCAAAATGCAACATTGCATATTGTTATGGTAAATTTGTCAATTATACTCATATTAACTTGTAATAGTTGCAGTCAGGGAAAATATGAAATAATCTATCTATCTTCATGGCTCTACAACCCTTGGTGGGTCCTGGCCTCTTCAATGAGCCTAATCCAGGTGTCTCTGCTAGTTGCAGCTGCTCTCTTTGAGGTTTCGTAATCGACTTTTTTAAGACGTGTGGGTGATTGGCCCAAAGCGTCCGAGTCTGGTGGGGGCTGCCTCCTTGGAGCCTCCAGACTTGCTCCCCTTTCGGGACCTGACCTCAGGGGCGGTAACCCTAAGTTGTGTATTGTATATGCCTTAGTGACTTGTGTAGGGTGTATGTAGTGTATATGTAGTCTGTAAGATATGGGTGTGTGTACGTGTTAGTGTGTGCCCTTTTAGTCGCCTTTTACGACAAGCAGGACCTACTGTGGATGTATTCTAGGCCCCCATCCACAGGGGGGATGAAATAATAGCCATGAGAACTATTTTACACTAGATATTTTTAATTCCCTGCGGCCGCACTATAATAATACTAATTTATTTGAAAGAAAAAAAACATCTTGCGGGCAACAATTTATTAACAAAACAAAAGAAATTCATAAAAGAATGATATATAGGTATACATAGTGATTAAAAAACTTAGTACTTCAAAAAAATTGTTTACCTTGAACAAAATCTATACATACTTTATAATTGAACTGATTGGTTTACGATTGCTAAACACCGGAAGATTGCAACATTACTATCCGATATATATCTTATTGATACAGTCAGTCTTGGTTTAGAAAAAAAAAAATAAGAAAGAATAATAAGGATAATAGTAAACAAATATAATTACCTCTCTGTATTATGTATTAGTCATACATAATTAAAGTAAACTCAAATAAAATAAAATAACCTGTTATTGACGAGTTAATTAGAATAAAATAAGAATTCCTCAATTTCCTCTCTCCAATCTTATGTGATAATCCCTATTACAAGATCAAACTATTGACTAAACTTACGCAAAGTAAACATTTCTACGCAATTTGAACAAAACTCTGAAATTTTATATTGATTTCTTTTTCGTTTTTTGTTGTTTTTTTTTACATTTCTGAGCATGTAGCTAGATGAAATTAAATTTCAAACACTTTTTCTATTAACAGATAAGTAAACTCATAAACTACTGATCTATCATTGAAATCGTTGTGTTCGAGAATAAATCAGGTAAATTTGGAATAGAAAAGATTAAGTGAAGGGATAAAACTTCGGTTAAACTGATTTTTACTGAAAAAACTACGTATGATTCGAATTTATATATATATAATCTGGATTAGCAGGAGCAAAAACGGAATTTCCGGGCTGAGATTAAGAGGAAATTTAGAAGTTAGGGCTCTCTTTTTTTTAAAAAAAAAACAAAAAAATTAGCAGAAGAGAGCGTTGAGTTATGTAGTATTAAATAAATATATCCTTTTTTTAAATAAAAGAATTTGGTTGAAACACTCACACAACATTCTAATGAAAAAGCTGTTCCATAAAGGAACACTTCCGGTTTACTAATTTTCTTGAAAGTCGGAATTTAGGTCACCTATTTCATTTCTAATTAATTTTGTTTCGATGATAGAATTGTATAATCAACTACGATAGCACTTGAGAGAAAAACATAAGCCCATCCCGCTCCCAAAAGTAACCTTAGGTGAATCTTTCCGAAGAAATGTTTCAAATAAAAGTTGTAGCTCTTTGTATACGTATTTGATATACCAAGTTTGAAGAAAATAGTCGGAGCCATTTTTGAGAAAATCGTAAAAAAGTAAAAAACCAACTAGTATACTGGTACTTCCGGTTGAGGAATTTTGTCAGATAACTTACTGTCAGATCCCGTGGTGATACCCAAACGGAATACAAATTTAAACTTTCTGCGATTTTTCGTTTTTGAGCTAAGCTGTTCACATACATACAGAAACACATGCACACACACACACACACACACAGACCATTTTTTTAAACACCACTTTTTTGGACTCAGGGGACCTCAAAACAGATTCCCGGTGAAAACTCGATATCGAAAGTTTGGTACGGTTACAATACTTCCTTTTACTAGGAGTAAGAGAAAGTAAAAACATTACTTTGAGCAATATTTTGTGTGTTATGAGTGTTAAAATTAATTTTTTCAGTTCAATAAAAAGATAAAAAGTGTACATTAAATAAAATATCTTTATTTCTAATAAAAAAAATATAATACATTATTTAAATATTTAACTTACAACACAAATATGACTTAATGAAATCTTGTGGTTCCTCCTGTTTGTAGAAGAAGTACGTTTCATATTTCAATGTATATTTATGTGATATTCACTTTTGTTTCTTCCACAATATTTCAACCACCGAATCAATTTGAGATCTAAGGATCATGAACGAATGTCGGCTATTTTTTTTTTTTATCCATAATGGGGAATAAATTTAGATAAAAATTGTAGAATATTATGATTTTCTCTTTAAAACTAAGCCACTGGGTCTGCGAAAACGTAGACTGGCTGATAAAGATAAAGGCGTTGGAATTGGAAACCAGAAGTAACTGTTATTATTATAAAAAAATTCAAACGGTATTTGTCATATGACGGTGGTAATATGCGTAGAATAGATTTTACATTTTCAACTCCCCACTAACCCGTTCCGCTATGAGAAAACGTTCTTTCGCTTTTTCGTGTGAGAAATCGTTGGCTTTTTAACAAATTGGTGGCCTTCAGAATATGTATTCTATGTTAAAAACAATTTCTCAATATTTCTAATCTCCGCAATTTTTGTTATGAATTAAGAATGGCAGTGTGAGCATAATAACGGCAATAAAAGCAAGGCTTTGGATCTGATTTATTACTTCAAGAGGCTCTAAATCAACCAAACAAAGAGTGAGAGAGTTTGCCTAAGAGAAACGTCAAATAAAGCTGCCGGAAGCTAAGATAGAACTCTCCTTAATATTTGTAGCTTTGGGCTCCCTTCCTTCCAACTAGTTTACTAAAAATAAATGCTCTATAATTTTAATATCTCTTCAAGAGTGGGGATCTGCGGGAGCTTCATTAATAATGTTTATTATTTAACTACCACCGGGAGATTTGTTTAACTCAAAACTAGGTAGGAGCTCCCCTCCCATTCACCAGTATACTTCTGTTTTTGCCTTTTTCTTTTTTTCAAGTCACAATCTTTTAAGTTTAATAAATGATCTAAATACTTAGGATTGATCATTGCTACGTAGTTTAGTGGTGGCTTGTCTGCTCACTAAGCAGGAGATCACCGCTCACTTTTTATCTAAACCTGTACTTGTATTTAAAAAGAGAACTAATATTAAAGAGATTATTTCTAAATAGCAAGGCAGAGAAGATTCAGACGCAGAGAATAAAAAAGTGAAAGAAGAAAGGGGGCACTGAGGAGGCACTTCTTGTTTACTGATTGCTTTCTATCAATTCTCTTTACTTCTTCTTCACCTTCCTGTTTCATCGAAACGGAGATAATTTAGATAATTTATTTTTTAAGAAAAATAAATAGATTTCACATACCAGCACTTCTTTAGATTAAGTATACTTAAGTATACTTAAGTTCAACGAAAATTTTTATTTATTCATCTTAGATGTAGGTATTGTGATTGTGTTCTGCAGAGCTGGAAAATGTCAGAGATATTTTCCGTGATAGCCTGCTTCCCTTTTTGTGATCATTGACTGCCTTTCGGTCATCAGGATATCATCTGGATGTTTTGATAAATAGTGGGCTAACATAGATTTCCACATACATATTGAAACGCAGCCAGTGGTGCCATCTAGGAGATAAGGCAGGTACAAAGTTCTCTTAGTGGCCGCAGGAAGCGCTGGCGGCGCTCTAGTTCTCTAGAAGAATCGAGGAAGTTCTAGAAGATTCCCCACCGGTATAAATAGTGGGATCGCAGAGAGTTGAGAGAGTTTTCCAGTTACCAACGAAGTCACTAGTTTGTGAAAAGTGTATAAAAAGTGAACAAAGTGAACTTTTGTGGTTTAAACTGTGAAGTAATTATTATTAAGTGTTGTATTTTGTAATTTATTGTGTATAACAATAACTTGGTGTTTTCTTTATTGAAGTTTAGAGTATTTTATCTATACGAACCCACTTAAAACTAGTTGCAGTAGGCTAGTTTAGAGGGAAAAACGTTACAATATTTACACTAATTTTCTGGATGTCCAAGGATAAAAATATCCCTATGTAATTTTACTTTAGGAAGAGGAAGCATTGTGATCGCACGAAACTTTTGAAACTGAGTTTTCACCGGAAATACATGTTTTTAGATCCTCATTTTTCCGAAAAAAAAATATATTTTTTCAACGGAAGGGCTGAATGTTTGAATAAAATATCTTAAGAAGGAAAAAATGAGTGGAAGCTCCAATTTAGTCTTCCGTTTATGGTATTATTAACGCATCTAATACGGACGTTTCTACTCCGTTTACTATCTATGCACATAAATATCTACCACTTTTATTTGAAACATTTTCCTAGGAAAATTGATTTTCGGGCAAGTTCTGGAGGAACAAATAGCGCTAAACTTTCCTCTAAAGTACTACATTAATACAATGTATGGTTTCTACCACTTATGTAATATTAATTTGTATTAGATGTATTGCTAGATTTTTAAATTCGATGCTAGAGGAAAATCGATTTACCGGAAGTGCGACTTTCCGGAATAGATTTTGAGTTTCTAGGATTTTTCTCAAAAATAGCTGTAGGGATTTTCTTAGAACACCCTTATTTAAAACATTATTTTCGGACAATTTCACTTTTTAATTTTTTTGGAGGACCCCCTATGTCAATTATATTCAAATTTAAACTGCCTCCACAACCTAAATTGTATTAATTGCTGCAAGAGAAAGTTGTGTGAGTGCTAAGCTAATCAAAGATTTAGTAAAATTACCTACATTATAAAGTTAGAGTCAGTTTAAAAATCACGTGATTGTTTCACACCAGATTATTCATTTTATAAACACTGGACGAATAATAAATAGCAAGTTTACCGCATTTTATTAGAAGCTGACGTATTGATAAAAAAAGTCAAACTGGTAAGGTCATCCATCTTTAATTTCGTAAAAGCTAGTTGTATAGTTGTTTTAACCGACATCTTTCGAAGATAGCAAGGCGGAAGCTGTTAGAATTGAAGATGTTTTTCTATGATAATTCTTAATAATTATCCTTCTAAAGTAGTTCTCAAACACCAGTAATCTTTCAGGCTTCCGCAGCCATTGTCTTCTGGTAAGAGCACGTCAGTTGTTTTGCCAATATAAATCAATATTAAAGGCTTGAAGTTGCCCTATTAAAATAATGGACAAAACGTCGCTTTGTGACAAATCACTGATGTGGCCTCAAACCGAAGACCTAAGTATGTTACTACTAAGTTTCTGTTGATTAATTTCCATCGCGCTTCAGACGGTGTTAGTAGGATTTCTGTTTAAAAGAAAATCTTATTCTTTTTTAATTTTTTAAAGAAAAGAATTAAAAAGTAAAAAAAAATAATTGGAGTATAATGTGAAGAAGGTATGAAGGGTATAATGAGGGCGACAAAGGGCAACTGAGACCAATCAGCCAGTGAGGCACATTCTTGTGTGATTATGAGAAACTGTTCCAGTGGCAGAAAGCCTTGCTTCCTTATAGTGGACTGACAACAGTGTAGACATTACAGAAGAGCCGCCGAATTCTTCGCCTTCACCAGCACGTATCACCACTAACACTTTGCAATTCACAAGTCTCTTTTGAAACTTTCCATGAAGGAACAATAAAAAGGAATGCCGAAAAGTTTACTACAGATAAAAAAAAGAGACAATTTTGTTTCCTTTCTTTCATGGATATTCTCTTTTGTTTCTTCTCTTCCTTTATTTCCAGACATACAGTTGGACAGGATTGTTTTGGTAGCGGTATTCCGGTCTCTCACTTATATACGCTCGCATATCACACAAGTCCATACAATTCCAGTTTGGGGAGTAGGGGAGGAAGATACAATGCTTGGACAGACGCGCCTCTCTTCACCTGTGTGCGTGGGAAAAGTAGTCGATACTAATAAGGTACTTCATCTACCATCTTCTACTGAAAGTGGATTCTACTGCAGGACAGCTACCTACTATACACAGACACTTATATATATATATATCCCCATGTAGACCCATCTCTCACTGCCGCGCCACCGCTTAGGGCCTCGATACTAAACAGAGATTTGTTCCAAGTCCGGAAAGCTTACATTGTTTGCATACCAAACCAAACCTTTTGGTCCTTTCCGACACTCAGCCAGTCACCCGCCACACTGACATCACCTTTCCCGTTTTTGATCAACATTAAATGCCGGTAAAACACACATGCACACACATCAGCAGTCTGCCGCTTTAGAACTGTCTAAATCACATGTTTGAACATGCCACTGCCTCATTTATATCTTACTCTTTTTATAATATTAAGAAAAAAAAGAAAGTTAGATTCTTGATTTTGTTTTTAACTTTGTCTTATCAGGGAAAATATTGTGCTCTTGTCCACCGGGAAAACGTATTTTGAGGGCCCCTGAATACGAAACAATGTTTTCAGCAAATGGTCTCTGTGTGTATGTATGTGTAGTGTTTGTCAACCAAAAAAGAAACAACAGAAAATCCAAATCAAGGATGCTCAAAGTTGATATACCGTTTAAATAATATGGCATCATCACGAAGTTTTCAGTCAAAAATTCCTTCGGAAAGGACCGAAATGGACCGGAAGGACTACTTTTTATTTTTTAAGGTTTTCTTTAAATTTTTCGTACTAACACACGCGCAATAAACATATTCCTAGGAAAATTTATTTTTAGGAAGTCTGGATGAGGTGCAACATTGGCTTTCCGCAAAATGCCACTTTAGTGCTGCAGCCTATTTATTTATTATGAAAGTTCATTAACTTCATTGCTATAATAAGTCCAGGTTTGAAGGAATATGTTTAATTGGAAGTGCGAGTTAAAAGAAGTGTTTTCTGAAAAGATTTTTCTTAAAATCAGGTCCAGATACCAGCGATTTAATTGCGATTTGCCTATCATCAACCTCTTGATTTCTATAGTTTCTTTCGAGATTGAACTGAATATATCTTTCAATTTTCCAATTTCGGCGAAGATGATACTGGGATACCTGCCTATGGGCTCTTCAGTGTCTAGATTTATACAGTCCAATTACAGTCTCGTGAGAGATCTTTGGAACCATCCTTATACTACAACGTTCATAGAATATAACCTTAAAAGGAAATAATTTGAAAACCTCTGCACTGACAAATGGTTCTTTAGTATCAGAGACATTTTCCGTGGTAGCCTGCTTTATTTTGTGGTCATCGAAGCAGGCTACCATGGAAAATGTCTCTGATGCTTTCCAGCTCTGCGGAACCAACCACCACAACAGGTTCTTTAGTGATTCGGAGTAAGAAAAATTCAAGAATAAGGAGGAATGTTTGATTAAATGAATCAAATAGTCCAAAAAAAAAAAAAAATGATCTGGTCTTTTTAAAATTCGTATTCTATATACCTGTCGTTTCAATTGAAACGTTTCCTCGAGTAAATTGATTTTTTGGGGGAGTTCATTGGGGAACAGTAACGTTAAGCTTTTATCAAAATATCACTTCAATAAAATATATGGTTTCAATGACGTATATAATATTAATATACATTAAAAGCATTGTTAGAATTCCAAATTTGAAAAAAAACGGTTAACCGGAAGTGTTACTTTATAGAAACGTCTACAAAATGAATCTAACGATTTCGTTAACTTGGTATGCTAACTGCAATTTTACATAAACGTATCCACTTTTTATGCAAATGTCAACCAACTAACCCCCCTCATATAACAACCGAACTATGATTGTTAAATTTCGCGGAACTATCTAACAATCAATTTTTTCGAAAAATTCAAAAACCTATTCTGTAAAGTGGGGCACTTCAGGTTAACCGATTTTCTTTAA